>PHNY01296593.1:10515-26217 GCA_003724115.2 Anethum foeniculum
ATTACTTTGCTGAGTGCTTGGATGCATTGGCAAAGACGTCCTTGTAACAAATGGGGCAAGCCTGATAACAAGATATATTTAGATCCCAGTTGAAGTTTCTGGTAAAAGCATTGAAAAGGAAAAAGTTCGATGATTTTGGTGGCTTACCTTGTTGATACTAAGCCATTTGCTGCCGCAACCAGCATGATAGATATGTTTACATGGAAGAATAATCTGTTGGTCACCGCGTTTATACTCCATCTGGCAAATCACACACCTGTTCACGAAAAGAAAGGGCAAGTAGCTCAAAACCAGGCACCGGGATCATAACATACTTTTTTTTGTTAAGAGATCATAACGCACTTTTTTGAATAATGAAGTACATATCCACTAAAACTCACTGGTCATTATCTTATATATCTGAGCCATTTCATATCAAGCCAAACAGATATTTTTATGGTTTATGTTCCATATAATTCAATATTACAAGCTAGAACTGATATCACATACATGACTGTTGTTATCCTATGCTGAAGCAATAAACACCTGTTTGAAAGTCTCATTTCTCTGTCTTTGGCACTTTGAACTTCTATCTTTTTCACATATTGCATGTTATGCAGTCACATGCATGCATCAGTTATTAAAATGGATCTATTATTCAGCTAAGTTGAACTTTTATCTTTTATTTGGCTTAATTGAACAAGTTTAGTACCACAGTACTACAGAAATGGATCTTGTTCATATTCATATTATTTTTGGCTATGCTATAAGACTTGATACTTTGTTAGCAATGTACTTTATCTGCCCATAGTGCTGTAGTGTCACTTGGATAATAGTATAAACTTAGGTAACTTATTAGTAATACTATAAATTTAGCTTAAAAGTACTCTTACTCGAGTTTGGATATTCATATGTTAGTGCATAAGTATTGACACTGGCTGATCCATCAATTTACATTTGAAATGCAAATTAGGTTTATAAATATCTTAATCAAATCTTTTATATGCCTAATACCTTGTATACATGTTTCTTAATCAAATCTTTTATATGCCTAATACCTTGTATACATGGTTAAGTACCTACAGATAAGTATGTCTGTCATGTCCAGACTCCAGAGTGGATGGACGACAAAATAAAAAGTCTGCTAAAGTCTTGTAAATCAGGTCGGCAGCCTTTTTTAGTGCACAAAACTAACAAATTACAGAATTTGTGTAAGAATGCAAAAAAGAGTTCACCTATGAATAGACAGATATCAACATGATTTACCAAATATAAAGCATGCTTGAAACTGCAATGAAGAAAAAAGGAAGCTGGTGACAAAAATAAGGCTTCTGTATCTCAACGTTACCTCTCTTTTCTAGATTTTCTTCTTGAAAAGAACCCACACTTGAACTTTGAGACTGGGAGCAAGGAAATTTTTTCTTGGGAAAGACCACGACTTTGAGTTCCTACTGCATCGCCTAACTCAATTAGCTCCTGCATATGAAACATTATGACGATCAAGTCTAAGTTCTTAGTCTAGACTAATTCACATGATTAACACTGTTTATAGATAGTATATAAGGGTTCTGATCACTAAACAAATATGTAGATATATAGCAATAACCTCTAGCAAATTTGTCTTGATGGATTGTCAAGCTAAAACTAGCTCAATTATCTCTCGACTGCAAAAGATGTCCTAATCAAATTATTAATATACATTTGCCCCTTTCCCTCTGCTCTCCAAAGACATATTTTCACTCATTCCTCATTAGATTTAACATAGGCACTCACACTCTTGAACAGCATGCTTAAATACCAAATATTATGATTATGACTGCAGCATTTTTAGTACATATTATATGCGCAGCAGATTTAAATTAACATTAAGCCTATTGTGACACAGTTCCAAAAAAATAGAAGTTCCAAGTTGCTTATACTGTGGGATTGGATATAACAGTAATCTGAAGAAAGAGGAAAGAACGGTGAAGCTGAATAATTCAATTAATTCATACAATTAGATGAATTATATAATGAGTGTTTGAACCTCATAAGTCATATTGTCAGGGTCGACATTGTCTTGCCAAACAACCTGCATGTAAGTTGGTTTAAACATTATTAGTATTCTGATGATAGAAGAAGCAAAATCATATGCAATAGGTTAGATAGATGTCTTCCAAAAAAGAAAAGGTAAAATCTGAGTTTCTAAGCACCTGGTAATCATGAGCATTATGAGGATCTCGGGGACCTGTGGAATTAAGAAATGAACTTGATTAAAAGCGTTTTATACTGAACGTATATTATCAAATAAGCAATGTATATATACTCTAAACTTTACAACTGTCCTACTATCATTTAAGCTTATTGTATCAATGAAGATCTCAATCATTCTCACAGGTGCATTTTATTCTATATCTGTCAGCAATATTGTTGATTAAGGACAACTTGGGCGGACTCTAGTTTTTAGATAACAGTAATAAACTATTCTCTTTTCGTTATATCTATAGATAAATTAAACCTGCATTCTGCTATCTCAACAAGATTCATAACCTTCACATGCTAACAACTCTAAGTTTAAATCACCTCTCGTTTCCTGTTAAATTTTTTTGATAGAGCTGGGAAAAATCAGGCTACTGGACAAATTACAGTTCCCGTCTATGGTCTATCAAATTAATCAGAGCATCACCCATGGTTGGCACCCTTTAGGATGCCGAATTTGCTGCGAACAATCACACACTAATATTTTTCTTTTACACTCATCACCTTCACTTTTGGCACCATTCTTTTAAACAATGTTCAATGTTCAACCATAAAAAAATCCAATGTTCGCCAACTCATGTAAATAATCCAATGTTCACTAATAAAAAAAAATCACATACACACCAGCTTTAACACAAAAACCAATCACAACTGACTATTAACATGTTCTATAATAATTTCATGTAATATATTCAAAACCATAAGTTCACTGCAAAAGGAAAGTTGTAACTTACAATCTGCAGGAGCTTCGTATGAAGTTGAGCTTGGAATTTCTTCATGTTGTGTATGCACCGCTGCAGGCCTGTCACCGGGAACTGAAGCAGAGTTCTCTATGTGACTGCTGTACTCATTAATTCCTGGTGTAGAATCGCCGACCACATAAGTATGGCCACAATCATAGTAGGATAAGCTCCCAGGTTCAGATAAGCCAAATTTGTATGCACTAGTATTCATTAAGGGGTACAAGCTCTCCTGCAATATTGAAACCTAATAAGATCAGCTCATATGTAAAGTCAGTCCTTTACTGAATGTTATATGACTGCTCGGCCAGAATAACTAAACTAGTAAATTATGCATTAATCCTAAATCTCAAAAATAGTATGGATTAACTGCACCTTTGAAATTATCAAATAGGCTGGTTATTTATTATAAACAATGTCAACAATATAACCTCAATTTTAAAATTTTACAACTCTCAAATTGACTCCCCACATCAAAATATGCCTGTTTTTTAGAACAGCAACAGTCGGATTAATTAGTAAAATCACTCATTTTAAAAATGTGGTGATTTTGTTTGCAATTATTATGTAGAATTTTCTTACATATATTTTCTTGAGAAATCCAAGGCCGGGGAGTTTCTAGGTACACAAATCCTTAACCAAGAAGGTAATAACACACTGAATTCCAGATGCTTCCATCAGTTTATTACCAGGCAACTTAAATGATTTTTAAGTAATGCTCAAGTTCTCTAGATCCCTCAAATCTTTACACTATTTGTAACTTTAGGGTAATTATCTTGAACCTTAACATTGCTTAATTCAACAATAATACTCACAACACCCTTAAAACATCAGATTTACATTTAAGTTCAGTTATAACTGGAAATCTCCCAAAATCTTAAGATTTTAGCATAAACCACTAATTGAATCCTACACTTTTCACTCGCGCTCCTACTAAATGAAATCACAATAACAATCCCACCGAGGGGCAGAACAGAATCCTACTAAATTACACAATCTCAACAGTAAGCAATGAACAAATAAAGATGATCACAATTAGAGAATGTTGGATACGAGTGTTCCAACTCGAGCTCTAATACCATGTTAAACAACTAACATTTTCAAATAACAACAAACTCGATCTCATAATATGAACAATGTGAAGTCAAGGCATTAGCACATAGATATACCTGAGTTGTATAGGAAGAATGATCATGATCAGCAAAGATAAAATTGAGATGCTCATACGTAAGACCTTCGAAGAAATCCATTTTTCTTCTTCTTCTTCTTCTTCTTCCAGAGAAGAAACAAACACACCAGCACCAGCACCAGCACCAGCTGTATCTATGCAATAATAATCAACTTATGTCTGTGTATTGAAGCTCATAACTCACATTATCTAAATCATTCAATGCAGTAGCCTAGCTAGCCTAGTCATTTTCAAATCCTGCAGTACATAAAAATATTAATCAGATAAAAAATAAGACAAATTCAACTTCACAAAATACATGAAAATCCCGAAAATATATTCCATGTACATTTTTCTTGAAAATATTTTCCAGAGCTCAAACAAACGAAAAATCGAGAAAATATTTTCCAGGAAACAAACGGAGAATAATGAGGATGATATAACATACACAACTGGTTATAGCATGGGGAGTGGAGAAGAAAAAGAAGCAGACAGTTAGTTATAAAATTTTAATAGAAACACAAGACAGACACGCAACAACAAAATGTAGTTGTAATCAGATGCGTTGCGGTTCAGACAGTTTGTCTTAACTCTTTGTTAAACTTAAAACCCAATTATTATGAGTGCTTTGGTGATATAATTAGTCTTTACTTTCTGATCAACTACTTTGACCGCTCCTAATACTTCACTTTCCTCCTAATAATTTTTGTACTTAACTTGTGTACAATTTTGATCGCGTAGTACATGGCCGTCAAAACAATTTAAAAATTTGACGAATATTCGAGAAATATTACACTGTATTTGATTCAGAAAAAAAATGGACATTTCCCTATTTAAATTCGGAATATTCGAATCCGAAATTAAATATATATGATATTTCAGTATATATATAAAATTATATAATTTAAAATTTATTCTATTTACTTATATTATTTGAGTATGTATATTCATTATATAAAATATGTATATAAACTTTATATAATTGTAAATATTTTATATACATATATAAAAATGTCATTTGGATTTAATATTTTGAAGATAACAAAATTAGATTAAAAGATAAATAAAATTAGAATGGTATTCGCAGTTTTATTTTTTCTGAACGGGAAAAATTATTGTTTCGAAATAATTTTCAATAGGTAGGATCATCAAAAAATTTGATATCCATCCGAAATATTGCATTCGTATCTGAGAAAAAACGGATATTATCCATATCTGAAATAAAGCGAAATCATCCATTTCTAAATCCGACAATTTTGAATACAAATACGAATATAGACAGATCTGTATCTGAATTATCCGTTTGACAATCCTAGCGTAAACAAAATAATTAATTTTAAAAAAAATTATGAATTGAAAAAATATGGTGAAAGTTGATTGATCTAATTTTTGATAAAATTTATTCAAATTATGAACATAACGCTAAATGTTCCGTGAAGGATAACACGCCATTTTTTGAGGAGTATCAAGTTGTTGAATTTCAAATGGAGTATTTGATCAAAATGAATATTTGGGCAATATTATTGAAAATTGATATTTTGGATAAATAAATATTTAAATTAAGATGTTTTGATCTTTTTTTTTTTTTTGGAAAAAACATATAGGAATACTAGTTCTTATTTTCCAATTATTATTAATAAATCAAAAATTAATTTGTTTTAACTTCTAACAATACATTAGTACAAAATTTAGCCTAAACATTTTTACAATTCCAAATTTGAAAACATGGTACAATAAGTTTAGTTTTCTATTAAATACAACATGAAATTGCATGTGATTTTGGGAACTTATAAAGGGGAACGGAACAAAAGGCACACAAATGGTTGAACAAAAGCTCACCGAATCCAACTAATTCAATCAAGATGACACTGCGTTTTGTTGGCAATCAGCTTTCCCATGTGGTCTTTAATAATCCCTCATTTATAACTTAATTCAACAATAATACGTAAATAGCCGTTGAAGTTATTATTTTAATATAACTATCGAATACTCTCCCGTTTCAAAATAATAATTGTTTTCACTTTTTACACGTAATTTGAGATGTATAAAGAAATATTTGAACATAATTTTTTTCAAATATTTTTGAATAAAGGTTTAGTACTTATATTTTTGTTCAATTTTTTTAAAAAATGTGTAAAGATATATTTTTCCTACACCTCAAATTAGGCGTAAAAAATCAAAGCGACTATTATAACGAACGAAGGGAGTAACCTTTGCAATTTCAGAAGAATATATTAAACGCAGATAAATAACGTAATCCTTTACCTTCATAAAAAATTTTAACATCAACTTGTCAACAAAATGTTATTGTGAATAAATTATTACAACAATTATATGGAGCCCATTTTTTATTTCCCTTCTTTTATACATGTGCATGCAATTAATGGGTAATATACCGGAGAAAGGAACAAATATTAAGATAATTAATTAACTAAATAATGATAAACAACAAGAAAAAGGTGGCGTGCAAGTGAAGAACGAATCAAATAACAATCATAATATGCTTTCTTCAATCTTCATACATTCCGATCACTTATCGGTCCACATGACTTGAGTAATTTTCTGTGCTCATAATTACTGTTTCCCACATTTTTTTTTTCTTTTTACATGATTATTACAAATGACTTCTCTACTTTCATAGTTTCATTATTTTTGGGTCGGGCTGGCTAACAGTACTCCCTCCGTCCCAATTTACACGTCTCTTTTGACTTTTACGCGCATATTAAGGTGCATCGACTGTATAGCTCCGATTATTATTTTTTAAATTTTCTTTTTGTGAATAAAAGTTTAAGATTCAAGTTTTTATTCACAAAAAAAAAATTAAAAATAATAAAAGGAGCTATAAGTCAATACACATCAAATATGTATAAAAGTCAAAATGAACATGTAAATTGGGACGAAGGGAGTATCATTCTAATTAGTAGTACTAGTACCTCAAGCTTCACACACAAAAATGAAAATTAGCATTTCATTTTTTTTATATAAAAAGATACTCCCTCTGTCCCATCAGGTTCTTTACGTTGGGAACTGTGCACTCGACACGCATTTTAAGGCTCTTATAAAATATATTTCCATAATTTATTTTTAAAATTTTCTTTTTCTGAATAAAAGTTAAACTATTATATTTTTATACAGGAAAAAAATTTCAAAAAAGATTATAAAACTATACTTTTTATAAGCCTTAAAATGCGTGTCAAACCCTCCCTCTCCCAGCGTAAACAACCTGCTGGGACGGAGGGAGTAAAGTTTACTCTTCAGGGATTGCGGTGTAAATGAAATGTATGGAAGAACTGGAGAAGCCATCAAGATTGTTCTACAGGCCCATTTACATGCAAGATGCAACACACTATCATAAATTGCTTTGCCCAAAAGGTTAACAAGGACCACCAACACACAACAAACTACTAACTTTATTGTGTTTTATGTATTATTTTTAGTAAAAGAGTTGCTTCTATTAATCATCCATAATAAAGAAAAAGTAAATTAGAGTAGCTTCTACTCAATAAACCCCCAAAACCTGGTTGCACTTTGTTTATTTTTTTGTATTGGCATAGTCACAAATATGTACAAATATGGATGTGTGCGGATGTAATCATCTATATGAAAATGCTATCTAGCTCAAATTGATTTTTTTAAAAATTTGCAGATCAGACGACGTGTCTAATACATTCACACCAACATTTTCAATTAAAAATATGTATTCTGTCACGTGCATCTTTGCCATGTCACTAGGAAGCAATGTTTTGGTACCAATTTAGAGTACGCATTACTCTTATCTATACGACTATAATTTGATAACTTTTTTCAAAATTTGTGATACTTATTTGTGCTCAATTACTTGGGTAGATCTTATATTCTTATTAATATCGTACTAAAAATTGAAAGGAACAAAGAATAGAATCATACTAAAGAAAGGAATTGAGAATCAATTACTACTATAAATTCAGAAACTCACATAGGAACTTAAAAAATACAATATTAGAAAAAGAATGTTATAGTATTTCCAAAACCGATCTCAAATGCAAACTCACATAATCTAATTAGATGTAAGTTTGGCCTTGGAAGGAAATATGTGCTCTACGAATTAAAACACGAAAACTTAGTAGAAACTTAGATTTCAAAGAGGAGGTGTTCGACACTTCGACAGGATAGCCTCTTCTTCTGCAGCAGTGGGTATCACCTTTGCAGCTTTACCTCCTCTGTCTTGCCTCCCTTGGTATGGTGATGAAAACGTTGCGAGTGTGGGGGTTAAGTGTGTAGACATCGTCGATCAAGACCTGGGCACAAGAATCAAACAAGAAATAGGCTGGATGCTGCAGCATAGAAGTAACATCCATACCCCCATGCAAGATGTAAAATGTCCTGGGAATCGATAAGGAAACATGGTAAAATAAGTAAAGAAACATGGTAGATAAGTAAGCATTAGCTGGATCATCCTCATCCTAGTCCTTTAAACTGAAAGGTCCTAACTTCAGGGGTATAGACCCCCGCGGGAACCAACTCCATAACAGCAGCCTCCTAGAGAAGGCCAAGCTGGTGATTGGTTTGAGAACCAGGGCGCAGCGAGGAGGATAGCCAGGTTATCCTGATTAAGGTCATATAAGTAGGTGAATCTGACGTCCATTCCATGCAGTTAGCAACATCTTCTTTTGGTCTTGCAGAAGAAGGTAGCCTGCTAAGTGAGACAGGCATCACGAGGGGAAGTCCTGGAGAACTTTCCATACGTTCTTCACAGAATCATACCGCTCGAAAATCTCGACTTAGCTGAGTGAATCTCCTCCAAGTCGCCGTCCTTATAGTTGCCACCCCATGCTACCTATTGCTGAGATGACATAAATCCCCTTGGCTGCATATGCTATCGGGCTCATCTTAGCGATACCACCAACAGACCCGCGTAAGAAGGTTCTTACTACTACTAGTTCTGGAAGCAGCATCAAAGATGTAGACAAGGAGGGAACACATTGGCTCAAAACTTGCATATTTTACTGCGGTTTTGTACATTCAACGATCACGAGAAATGGCGAAAGAAGCCCTCACAGAAATAGAACATAGGCTAATTTGGCACAAGCCATCATGAAAGGGTACTATCCCCATGGAAATTCTAATATTGGTGGATTGACTTTCAATTTAATTTCCATTTTTTTAATTAATACATAAATAGTAAAATTGTATTTATAAAAATAAAATTCCAAAGATATCTTCCCTGTGCACCTTAAAATATAACTAAAATTACTGAACAAACCAAAAAAGATTTTGACAGAGCAGATAGAGATCAAGAGTACAATATTATTAAATGTTTCTAATTACTACACCATGCCTCAAACTTAAGGCCTGATGGGGTGATACAGTGAATAGTTTCTCTCAAACTCAGGACGAGATGGAAAAATTGAACAATACAAACAAAAAATTTAAATGAAAAGGCATGATATGGTTGCATTCTGATAGACTGATAGTTAAATACAGGAATGACACAATTCTTCCAAAACTCTGATCAAAGGACATACCTTCCGCATCTAACAAGGTTTATAAAATGACACAAAACCCCTCAAAGGGAATAAAAGTTTAGGACTTTTAAATCCCCGTGTTTAGTTATTCAAATGACCTAATTGCTCTTTAGTCTTCTCAAATTATAAAATCCGAAAGGGAAAGATTTTCATCACCATCTATGACTTAAAACATACGAGGAAAAGGGCATACTTAGGCTCCCCCTGAACCATACTTCTTTCCAAAGACTATCACCTGAAGCTTGTCATAACCAGCAAGCACTCCAGCACCTGCAACTGCACGGAGGATGTTAGCACCAGCACCCTTGAACAGTGATTTGGGTCCCTCATTCTTAAGGATCTGAGAGAATGCATCAAGGGAGCTCTTGTACTTCACAGCTTCACCAGATGTCATCATCATTCTTCTTCGTACAGTATCAATGGGGTAGGAGGCAAGACCAGCACCATTTGTGATCACCCAACCAAGAGCAAAGCTAGCAAAGAAACTATCCTGAATAATCAAACCAACAGATTGCAAAATTATGTCAGTGCAGAAATACAGGAGACAAGGTAAATAATAATACACATATATAACGAGGCATTTCGATGGCACCAAACGCAATCTCACGAAGTGAGATTGAACTCCATAAACAATGTTTGTTGATATCGGGAGTATCAAAGAATTATACTTGGAGGACAACATTTTTTAGATAAATAGATAAAACAAAATGCGAAAAACTCGTAACAAATATCTTTGATAAGATCCACAGACCTGCAACTTTCCAGTGAGGAGTACTGGCTTCAATGAGTCATACATTCCAAAATACAAACCACGGTACACAATGATGCCAACACATGAGATGTTGAATCCACGGTACAACCCAGCAATACCATCAGATGCAAGAGTCTTCTTGTAAACATCAACCAATCCATTGAACTGCCTCTCTCCACCCTTCTTTGCAGCCTTTGCATCATTTGCAAGACGAGTTCGAGCATAATCTAAGGAATAGACAAAGAGCAATGATGAAGCACCAGCAGCACCACCAGATCCCAAGTTACCAGCAAACCATTTCCAGTAGCCATCACGGTCCTTCTTGAAATTGAAGAGACTCTTGAAGTAATCCTTGAATGCAAAGTTCAAAGCCTGCGGAAAAAATCACTATGCTATAAAACTGGCATGTTTTAACAGTAATAGCGCTGATAGAATTATTTAAAAGTCACTGGTATATTGAATACAAAAATCACAAACCTGTGTGGGGAAGTAACGGATGACATTAGCAGTGTTTCCTCTCCACAAAGAGCCAAAGCCTTCTTCCTTAATTGTTCTACTAAAACATTCTCCAATACCCTTGTAAGGTTCAGAAAGACGGCCAGTCTTGAGCATTTCATCTTGGTTCTGGATCAAAAGTTTCACACGCTCAATTGGAGCAGCAGCAGTTTTGGACACAGCTGCAGAGACTCCACCCATGAGAAAATCGATGGCAAAACCTGCAATACCTTTCTCAGCTGGTGCTTGGACAAAAACAGGTGAAGAATAAGCCAAAGGAAGGTCCTGGGTGGCTGGGTAAGTTCGTGCGGTGGGGTACTGCATTCCTGCACCAGTATAGTTCCCATAGGCAAAGCGGCTTCTCTGTGTAGGAAAGCTTCCATACTTAACATCTTGTGAAAGGCTGGACCCAAAATTATACTGGGTAGCAAATTTCTGGTAAACAGTTGGGAGCTGGTTCTGCTCAGCCATTTCTACTGGCAAAAATAAAACTCCTACAGAGCACAAATTAGTCAGAATGTATAATTTTTGCTCAGACTAAAAGATACTAACCAAATTTTATAGGGGAGCCTGGCATTTTAAAGAATGTTTGAATAGGTGACCAATTATTCAATCCAGCAGGCAAATAACTTGGGAGATAAAAGACTACTAATGACATAATTTACTAGGATTAGTAAGCGCAACACATACAACAAAAAACTGCAGGATCTTACCATGCACAAACGCAAACAATCCATTGTAAAAATATATCATATATTCAGTACATAAAAATAATCATGGGGGCTGACACAAGCTTAAGATCTACTACTCACTGCATGTCCCTTTCCCTGTTGCTTATTTGTATAGAATTGAAGGCAAACACCCATCTACAGAAGTACAATTAACTTTCACAATATTCTCTGGTATACAAACTAGTTCATTGATCTTATATGTAAAAGGGCAGCAAATCAATCAGTGATATTTAATCTAATTAAATTTAGATAAGTTGGTAGTATTTAACCAAATTATGCAATTATAGTACTGGAAAATGGTCAAATCTCACATCAATGTGGAGTCAAATGTCGTTTACATTTCAGAAGTCTAATTATTCTTTTTCTAAAAGATATATTCATTTATTACTAATTACCAATGATAACAATATTTAATAAGCATGATAAATACAACAATATAAAATCGCAGATGACTACACGAAAGCTTACCACCACCGACACAAGAGCACAGTGCCAGAGTGGCTATACCAACAGTAAAAGACAGTCAGACTAAACACTGAATTCTCAAATTCAAGTTCTATAACAGTGTCTAATTAGTAAGACTGTTTTCATCAAGTTCACCGATTAACATGTACATTAACGAATCACTTCACGGAACAACTTTAGTTATATTTAGCGCCTCTACAGTCTACAGGAATAACTACTTCCACATTTCATAATATCAACTACCTGTTACTACTCTAATATAATTAACCAAACATTTCATAATATCAACTACTTGTTACGAATCTAATATACTGCGGTGTCAAATATCCAAAAATCGATCCAAACTTATAAGTAACTTGTTGTCGTTTAGGCCGAGTTTCAGGCATAAAATAGTTACGAAACCAGCTGCTTATAACTAATCCAGTCTCAGACACATAAATCAAACATAAATCACAGATCTAATCACCAACACCTCGTAATCGTAAAATTACATTTCAACCTCAAACTTGTACACAATCAAACAGTACAATTCAGATTCACAACAATCAGATCTAATATAACAAGTACAACAAATATATCAAGCATTTGAAACTATACACACGCAAACACATACAATCAGATCTAAACAAGAACACTTAGTCAACTAACAAACAGATCTAAGTAACAAAATTAAATCAACAAATAAATAAATAAATATGCGTGTGTTTTGTGTGTGGAAGTGCTGATCTAGATAGATCTGTAAACATAGCTACACTAATAATTAGCAAAAATAAAAATAAAAATTGAGATGTATAAATTCACAACGGAGATATAGGTATAGATAGAGAGGGGAGAGAGAGAGAGAGAGAGAGAGAGAGAGAGAGAGAGAGAGAGAGAGAGAGAGATGACCTGCGTTCGACTCGCCTCGGGAAGAGAGATGGGAGGGGAGAGACGAACAAGGGGAAGGATTAGATTTGTTAGAAAATGAAAACTGAAAGCGAAAGAGGGTTTTCTAACGCACTCTCTCCCACTGTCTATATACTACAACTCTGCACTAGACCAAAATTACCCGAATATCCCTGGGGTCCAACCAGGGTGTTAGAGCAACCCCAAGGGGTACCTGTTCCTTAAAATATATTAAAATAATATTTTTCTAAAATATAGGATATCAAAAAGTTGTTTTACTCCAATATATTTCTTATATTGATTCCCTATATTTTTATAAATAATATTTTATTATTAATTTATTAAATATTTATTAATTTAATACAAATTAAAATAATTTAATTTATTAAATTTAATCTTTTACCTCATATTCTACAAAATACAATTTAATTTATTTAATATATTAATATTAATATTTATAAAAAACTATTTAGTAATAATATATTTTTCAAAAAAATAGCAAATAAATAAATATAAATTTGCATTGAATTTAATCGTTTATGAATTTAATTTCGAAATAAAGTCGATCCAAAACGATACCACAAAGATGAGTCATCAAGATAGGGAAGCAAAATTGGTTTCTCAAATGTAGGGAACCATTTTCTCTCCCCTAATAAATTTAGGTAAGAACTCTCATTGTTGGAGATGAATTTTTGAACAACATTCCTTATATCTATCTATGTGGCACAAATTTAGGTAAGGAATCATGATGGTTGGAGATGCTCTTAGGCCCCAAATGGCATTATTTTGGAGATAAATGTCCCAAATATCATTTTCTGTAAAAATGGTCCCAAATAGCACTTCAAAACCTTAAATCGGGTAGCGTTTAAATATTTTGTCTAAAACACAACACGATTTTTTTTTAATTTTTTAAAGTCAAAATGCAACTTAATACTGCGTTATTAAGTTTTTCATTTTTTTAAAAAGCTTTAGACGCTAGTTTAAGTCGCGTTAGCTCGCTTTCCTTAATTTGAGACGCCGTTTTACACTCTAAAATGCTACTTTAAGGAGTGTTTTTGTTCAGATTTTATTCACATATTTTAATATTTTAATATTTGTAAAATCCAAATCAGAAATTGGTGAAAACTAAAATAATAAAACTGTTAATAATTTGAGTTTGGTTCCTAGGGTTTCGGGCCAAAGGCCCTAAGCCCTAGATTTAATTAGGGTTTAGGCCTAAACTCTAAACTCTAAATCATTGTACCTTTTATTAATTTCTTTTTAAATGTTTCTAAAAACCAAAAAGGAATTGGTAAATCCTAAAATGTTAAAAATTGTTAAACAGTTGTGTCTTTTATTTAATTTTTTAATATTTCTAAAACCCAAAAAGAGATTATTGAACCCTAAAAAATTAAAAATTATTAAATTAAGGTAGACATTTAAATTTTAAAAAATATTAAATAAAAAATAATTGTTGATAACGTAACATTAACTGATATTTCCGGGTTCAAAACATGACATGAAGTGAAGTTGGAAAATTAAAAAAATAATAAACCCAAAGACGCTACTTGAAGTTGCGTTGACTCACTAAAAAAAAAAAAGGTAAACGCAACATTGTGTTGCGTTTTAGGTTGAGATTCGTGTTGCATTTTAGAGTGCTATTTAGGACCTTATTTTCAGGAAGTGACATTTGGGGCATTTCTCCCCGAAATAGTGTTATTTGGGGCAAAAAAAAATTAAAATGATGTTTTCAGACAAAAAAATATCTTATTTTAAAAAATTTGATAATACAATAGATTGATTGTTTAGGGCAAATGATTTGTTGGATGGCCATTTTACCCTACCGTACCGGATCATATTCCTGTCTCGTTTGAATTGGGGTTTCAGTGAAATTTTTGGGTTCGAGGCTGGAAAAGGGAAACGGGAAACGGGGAGAAGTGTTGAAAGAATAGGGGATCGGGACGGGGTCGGGATTAGGGGTATTCCCGTCCCGTTTCCCGACCCCGGTTCCCGATTATCATATTTAATATAAATGGATAATAATTTATATGTACATTCATTTTAATTATCAATATACTTGTATAAAGGAGAAGACGAGGGCGTTTATGTGGCGCCTCTCAGATCGTCCCGTTTTATTTTCGAATTTTCTCAATTTTTTGAATTAATAAGTATCACAAATTATAATTACCTTATATTCTTCATTCAGATAAATACTAATAAGTCAACTCATAATTATGCCAACAATAGTTTCCTTGAAAATAAAAAAAATCTTCCTACAACTTTTCTAAAATATTTTTCTAGATATGCTTTACAAGTCAAATATAGTTAACCCATAACTATGTCAACATTAGTTTCCTAAATATTAAAAAAAAAACCAACGCATAATCATGTCAATATGTCAAATATAAAAATGCCAATTAATATCTTCATACCAAATAACATTGATTTGGATTTTTATTCAATAAATTCTATTATTTTATTGTAGGAAGAAAAAAATTCTAAAATCGGAAAGATTGGAGAATAAAAGCTTAATTTAAAAATTTATTAAAAGAAAATTTGGATTTGTTTGACTGCACCCGCACACGTTATTGTTTTGGTCATATCTTGAATTCCAGAAGTCAGAATTGGACGATTTAACAGCTCACCCGAAGATAACGGAATTTTCTACAATTCTAAAGTGGTCCAAGTGTCAAATTAGATCTGGAGCGGTCCTGAATTACTGAAGAAAAGTCAACTACGAATTTTTCCAATATTTTTCCATAATTAC
>PHNY01296593.1:27165-42958 GCA_003724115.2 Anethum foeniculum
TTTTTTAGATGTTATTGGTTGCCTGACCTACATTGGTGGCACTGATGTTGTTAGTACGGGTGAAAAAAAATAGATCTTGGGATTGTGACAAATTAATAAGTTTTGAATTATAATAATCGTAATGTTGTCGTATCTTGATTTTATAGTTTTTATAATTTTGAAATAATATTTTGTTTTATACAATTTATATGTTCAATGGAATACATATTATTTGGTATTTAAAATTAAGTAAATAATTTTTGTTATTTTATATACAATATAGTCAAAACTTAAAAAAAAACTATTGTGTTATCATATTTAATAATAAAATAATATATAATAACTTTTTCTAAAATATTATTATAGTGCCGCCGCGAAGTGCGGTTTATTTTCTAGTTATGAATAAATATAATGTATAGATATTTTTAAAGTTAAAATTTTAATTTTTTTATATTAAAACTTCATATTAGAATATGATTTAATAAAATTATATTTAATATTATATTTTATTATAAATATATTTAAATTTGAATGGCTATTTAAAATATGACGTTGAATTTAAACATACCTATGTATCATGATTTATTAAATTATTTTAATTAAAAAAGCATTAGAAATATATAAAAGTTTATTTTATAAAAAAATATTAAAATCCCGACTACCCGCGGGGATCCCAGTTCCCGATTCGAGGCGGGGATCGGGGAAAAAAATAACCCTCGTTCACGTCGTTCGGGTATTGGGGCGGTTCGCGATGTGGGTTAGGTATCGGGAATTGGGGGTGGGAATAGCACTCCCCGACTTTAAAATAAGCCGATGCCCATCCATAATGACTTCGTAAGCATATTTAGTAAAAACCGGACATATACAAATATGGTCGTCGTGCATTCAGATTAAAAAATCTATTTCAAATGTACTAATTTTTATCGTGTTATTTTATCATTGTAATATACATTTGTTATATAGGGAACCTTGTAATAATAATAATAATAATATGTTTGATATATATAAGTAAATAAAAAGGTTACACATGACAATAATAATAATAATATATTTAACATATATGAGTTGATAAAAATGTCACACGGATGGATAAAGTTATATATATATAATTTTAATTTTGTTTAAATTCTTGTAATCATATGCATTAGTGGGTTTTGTTAAAAGTAATTTGATATAGATCCAAATAGAGCAGTTGGAATAATTTAACTAGGGGAGGAGAGTGTGTGTAAATGTTTAAGAATTTAATTATAGTCAAAAGGATAATTTTGACTGTTGTGTTTGTTAGTTTTGACGGGGTGTTCATGTGAACGTTGATTATAGTGTATGTTGGTTTATGCGTGATTAAGTATATTGTCAAGGCAACAACGACAACTAGGGAGGCCGCGTAATACCCCGTAATTTTTAGACTAATAATAATAGAATAATAGAATAAAAAAAGCATTATAATTTGATAAAGATTAGGAATTAAAATTGGATTAGACTAATGGGCCTAAAATTTAGATCGGGTTTGAATACGAATAATTTATATGTCTGGAGTTAGGGTTTTGTATCGCTATATATACGTCATATTCTCCTTCCTCGTTTTAATTATTAAAATTTGTAGGTCTGTTTCACACACAAATCAGCAGTATTGTAAAATTCGTAATAAATTAATCGTAAGTCGGAATTCGTATTCTGGACTTTTCGGAAAGATCTTTTTGTTCTCTACAACTTTCGTGTTTTGTGTTTTTCAAGAAAACATTGTTTAGAGGGTCAAAATGGCTAAAAACAGTTCTGGACAGAATTAGAATCATGGAGGAGATCGAGATTTAAGACTTGTCATTTTTGATGGATTACTAAGCATTAAATATTTGATCTTGTGTGAATTATCTGTTTTATAATTGTGGTAAGTGACTATTCGTTGCTCTGTATTATTGTGTAAAGTATTCAATATTGTCTGCTTACATGTTCTTAATTGTTTAGTTAGTGACTATTCGTTGCTCCGTATTGTTGTGTAATGTATCTTATATTATATGATTCATGTGCTCGAATATTTGCTTTGATTATTGTAAGTATGGAATTGAATCGATATGTGATTAATAAGACAAGAATTATTTTCAGAATCTCTCGGTTTTAGATTATGCATTGAATCATAGAATCTGGTCACTGGATAGTGTGACATATAAAACTAGTTTTACGCACGTTCCGGAATACATAGATGCCTTGTTGAGTTTGTCTTAACGTGGGCGTAAACTAGCCCCCATCCAATCATCGATTATAGAGCCGTGTCGCTGGTATAGTGCGACCGTAATTTAGAACTGTGGGATTTTGAAATAAGAATTTGATTTTAAGATTTATTGATTCATTAAGAATTTGGTTACATGAATTATAGAATATGTCTTATGCATCTTTGTCAAACTTGTTATCGAATTTTTATGTGTGGTCCGTATTATGTGTTACATGTCTGAATTGTGATTTTGAAAAAAGATAAAATATTATTTTGAGCCATTGGACGGTAGTTGCTTGCTGGGCTTCGCCGCTTATTCTTTTGATATTTCAGGTTCGATATAAGATTCAAGTTGGATAGCATTGGAGTTCGAGGACTTAGGATTGGACTAAATTGACTTTTGGACTTCCGTTAGCCGCGCTTTTGTAATAGTCATATTTGTAATAGAATTTTGGATTCGAAAATTGTCTTTTTGTTTTAGTTTTGGTTTAGAATTAATAGTCCGAAAAGTCGGGCTGTTACAGACCGATACTAGCTACACCAGTCATTTGACATAATGGTTATGTGTGCATTTGCGTTGTATATGTGTAATCGATATGTATAGCTTAAACCAAGTGATCTATACAAGTTAAAATTCTCACATGTAAAGCTCATGTGAAAAAAATAATCATGGACTCAGTTATTGTCTCGACCATTATATAAATTATGTAATCAAATCTTTTTTGCTACTTGATATTTATTATTACTTATCATTTATTATGTACCACATATATGTACACACACAAGCTCAGGCCTTGCGTTAAATAGGATATACCGGTTATATTTGGTTGATTGATGGTGTGTATTTATTATTAAATAAATTTTTGTACATATAATCATTAAATTAAAGAAATGAAATCAAGTTAATCATTGTTTAACGTGAATTTATTTTATAGAAATTAAAAAGTTAATCTTTTTTTTACCAAATGTAGAAGATTTCAATAATACTTTGAAAAAAACTCAATCGAGACAAATTCTGAACTGATCATGCAACCAGGTTGAAAACAAATAAACGAGCTAAATTATTAGTCGCTTTGTTTCCAGATTTCTTAATTAACCGAATACAAATATTCAGAAAATTAAAATTGAAAATAATGGTTTACCGAACAATCCAGCCTGCATCTCCCTGAAAACAATAGCTTCACAATTGACATTCACGATAATTTCATGGATAGTGCAATGTTCAGAGGACTCAGTTGCAAAAACTGAGGTTAAAAGCCTCATGTTATAAACAAATATTTTTTGTAAGAGGTGAGCACATGCGATTTTCACTACCCTTCCAAACGCACCATAACTATCTACCTGCCGGACACCAGCTATAGACCTGCCGAAAGTGTTATTCATGCGAGATATCCAGATCTCCCAATACACCGTAAAATTCATTTTCAACACAATCATCACATCGCACAAAGCGAGACACATCACACAAAGTGAAACAATCAAACACACAAATAATAACTTAAACAGGATGAAGCGATAAAAAAATCAAAACATAATTTTATTATAAAATCTGAGCTCTTAACCTTAGTAGATCTGAATACTAAAGTGAAGAACTTAAAATGATTTTTCGAGTTTTGTGAAACAAAACTCGATATTTATTGAAAGAAAATTAAAAACAAGAGAAGAGATGTTGTGGGGATGAAGAAAAGGGATAAAGATGGAGATGGAGGTGAAGGTGGGTAGAAGGAGTGAAGAAGGAGATGAGATGGCTAGGGTTGGAGAGAAATGTGGCGGCTGACTCTCATTAGAGAGAAAAACAAGGGTTTCTTGAATATAAATATGAAGTTAATCTTTAAGTACTTTCAACTACAAATTATCAGTACTAATTTTTTATAGATTGATTATCTATTAATATGATTGACAAAATAAAATACTAATTGACACGTATCATATTAACAAAACTAAAATGAATTCGAGATCTTGGTCAGATAGTTACGATCAATTTTAAACACGTATATGTAAGAGCTTGGTGTTTATGCTATACATAATTAATTTATTACACTACATAGTCGCTAATTGAACGTATGATGCGATATATATAAAGTAATATCTCCATAAATTAATACTCTTTGAATAAAATTTTTATTTAAAATAATAATTTTAACTCCGGTCCCAACCTGAACAAAATTATGACAAATTTCGGTACGATAATAAAGTAAAATAATTCTATATAATATATGGTCCCAATAATATTTATTATGATTTATTAAAATGTGATTCTAGTGTTGTCGAAGTAAAAAAAATTAAATTTACTTGAAATTATCTTTAACCTTTGTCCAAAAATTTGAGTGTGATGCTTTTGAACTGCATTCAAAAATTGTTAACTGTAAGTGCTAATTTACTAGTAATAAGTTTTAATGGTGTTGAATCGTGTTCGATGTTAATCACATTAAAATTCTAAATAATGTACATTAAATTTTTAAGTAATACACATTGTATAAAGTATAATATGTAAATTAATGTCATTTATTCTAATTTTATATATAGTTAAAATAAAAAAAGTTATGCTGAAATTTCCTATAAATTCATGATTATTAATTTAAATAATTTACCAATTAATTAATACTTCTATAGATCAATGAAATTTTTCAGGTTCTTACAATAATAATTTAAAGAGATTTTACTCTATCATATTTTTATTTGTTAAATACATAATTTCAATTTAATTTAATTATTTTAAAGACTATATTTTATAATAGGAAGGAATCAAAAATATCTTAATTTCCTTGAAATTCTTAGCTTATATATCGATATTGTACAAATATTTTAAAAAATATCATGTTTTCTTGACAATTCTACATACAATTTTTTTGCACCCAAATCATGAATATATTAATATTATACTATTAAATTTGAAAACGAGATATATGGTAATTGGTTATTTAATGATCTTAGTTTAGATCAAATTTAGAATATAATGTCAAAGATCATACGATATTATAGAAATTTATTATAATCAAATAAAAATTATTGAATATTCGATGAATCTAATTAAATTTGTATTATATGTTTATAAAAAAAAATTGAAAATTACATTTCATAGCTTAAAAAAATTAAACAACTGTCACATTACAAAAATTCTAAGGAGTAAATTTATAGGCAGCGAAAATCACGAAGAAGGAGAAAAGTATACCTACATAAAATGTCGATACTGTAGTTACAATATTAATCTAAACTAGCTTTATAGCCCCTGCCTTGCACGGGCATGCTCTAGAATATTACATAATTGTTTTATTAATTTTGCTGTACTTTTTAAGATATTCAAAAAATTAAGTTGTGAGATAAACAACTTTTTTTTTTATTGTGTTGTATATACTGTATAGGAAGTTAACAGACGCGATTATATTATTTTCGATTTGCTTGTAAATATTTGATACTATATAATAAGTTGTTTGTGTTATATTGGTTGTAATTTCGCGTAAGAGACGTGCATAATGTAGATGTGACTGTATACTGTAGACGTGTCGGTAAAATATTTGATACTATATTCTTTGTGTTGTATTTGTAGGAATTTCAGATAATACACGCGCATGATGATATAGATGTGACTATATTATTGTTTATTTGTAAGTAAGTATTTGATACTTTATAGTATGTCATGAATAATCGTAGTATATGTTAAATAATTTAAAAAATTATTATTTAAATTGGTTTTGCAGGTATACTTTAAATTAGTTTGTGACGATTTCTTTAGCTACTTAAACCATAATCAATATGATAGTGTCAGTCTATTAAAAATTTGATATAATGAAACCATGTTATATTTATAATTATTTCAAAATATCTAATTTTTAAATGCTATGTATTACTTAAAATAATATATGTACAAATATATGTGTATGTGTGTGTATATATATAACTATCAATTGTAAACTAGTTAGTATGCTTTAATGAAGATTAGCTATTAATGGATATTAAATATGAAATAAATGGGATATGAATTAGAATGTAATTTTACAGCTTGAAGGGCATAATCGTCATTTTAGCTTGAATAAATTGACCCATCCAACCCCCAAGCAAACCCCCTAGTTGCTCTATTATATATATAATAACTAGCTTAATAACCTGTGCGAGGCACGGGTCATTTTCTAGATTTTTTTGTAACACGTAGTAAAATATTTTCGATTATTTGTTTATTTATAAGTTTTTGTAATATTGCAAGTATACCTCATATAAGTTGATTGACTATCGGTGTGTACGATTTGTATGTAAAATTTTAATTTTAATACTAATATATATATATCCGCATGTAATAAACCACCAAAAATAATAAAAAATAAAACTAAATCAAGCTTCCCACTGAAGGATTGATCGTTGCCAAACCGTGCCTCTAGTATCTCCAACTAAAAATCTACTAAGGTCCAAAAAAGTACTTTTCAATATTCGAAAATTTTCATCTCATAAACTCCTTCATTTGATAATCAATATGTAGCACATATATCCTCTCGATATACACGATATATCTTCACCATCCAATCTAAACTTCTAATCAAATCGTGACAATAGTTAAGATCATGAGCACGTTCATTATGTCATTTTACCATTTTGTTTAAGAATTTGCACACAAGTCAGACTATCAAAGTGAACTTCCAAATATTTTATTTGAAAATTTCTTGTTAGCTCATGAGTTTTGGTTATGGATAATATTTCTACCCTAAAAACCGTGTAGTGATTAAAGTTTGCCGAGAAAAATGAGACAAACGTTCTCATATAATCTCGTGTAATTGGTCCACCACATGGAGGACCATGAGATCCCTTTGCAGATCTTGAGAACATACCACCCTTCTTGCCGGAAATGCCAAGTCAAATAATATCTCGTTCTATATTCTAATAATAGTGAAATGTTGAACGTTTAAATATCTGCCAGAATTTTGTAATTACCATCTGCAGACATCTATTTAAAAATATTAAAAGGTAACCAATGTGAGAACTTTAATTGATCAGACTTTCAATATTTTTTTTGTACTTGAATATCAATTGTTTCATTGATTTCTAAGTTTTCTATTCCGTGAAGTTATCTTGATTATGAAAATTATTCCTTTATTATTAATATATCAACATTGTTTTGTAAGTGTAAAAAATTATTCAAAATATTAGTGTTTTATCTAGTCTACTTAGTCCATATACCAATATTTATATTCACTCTAAGATGAAAAATCTTATAGGTGTAACAAAAAGAGTATTTTAATAATTAACATAATTTGTTTTGCCTTTAGTATTTTTCATAAATTTCATATACTCCTTACATGAATCACATCACCTGAATATTTAGGCACATATTACTTTAAAATCATTTTTCCTAACAAATTAATTCGTCCAAAAGATATATCATCATTGTGATGATCTAAATGAAAGAATGCATTATGTTGTATGAGTAATATAAATACATGTTTATTTTGACAAATCAATCATTATATACTCCCTCCGTCCCTATTTGCATGTCCATTTTACTTTTCGAGGAGTCAAATTGACCATATTTGACTAAATATTACAAATTATCTATTTATTATTTGAAAAAAAATTAAAAGTTACGTATTAAACTAGACAACATACTTTTTTTAATGATATAACTTTTTTTTTGGAAGGCTTTAATGATATAACTTATTCTAACTTTTTTAATTATATAATATATGAAAATCTTAGTCAAAATAAAGTTAATTTGACTAGTCAAAAGTCAAAATGGACATGTATTTAGGGACGGAGGGAGACAATCTAAGTATAAAATCCAATTTATTAGTCATATATCATTCTTTATGATCAAAGTGACTTAATTTTTAATTGTAAACTTTCTAGATATATATTAAACCCTATTTGTATTTAATATTTTCTAATAATATATTTTTTAAAAAAATTTCGATCATATACTATATGAAATATTTACTCAAAGTTAGCTAAATCTGAACATAAAAAAATTAAACAAGACTAATAAATCGGGACGGATGGAGTGGTAACTTCAATTATTTAGAAATATATATGTAACTAAATTAATAAATATGAAAAGAAAACCATGATTAAAAAATAATATTCTATAAGTTGCAATGTTAAAATACCAAATATTACTTTCATAGTACACATACATATTAAGTGCATGACTAAAATTACAAAAAGCATGGTGGCGTAATGGTGTTTAAGTGTGCAAGTAAATGGCTAGACTTAGGTTCAAATCTCATTAACTACATTTTTTTCCCAATATAAAGAAGACACTGGTAAATCCGTCATTTAACATGAATAAAATGTCTCACTAATTTTATACCTATGTTGATGTATTATATAAGATATTTAAAACAATATATTTATGACGTCATAAAAAGGGTTTCATCCTCCAACCAAATTTGAATACTACTCACAACTTAAACCAGAATTTAGATAGACCGTGTACAACATGATTTGCTTTTCTAGAATTTTGCGGAGGATCCTGAAAGTTTGGCTTAGCTAAAAAAATGTTATTTATAATCTAAAGTGAAATTTATTGGTATTAATATAAGTAATAATATTATTATATTATATTAATAGAATTAAACTTTAAAATGAAAATTAGAAACTAATCTCAGCCTTTAGATCATATAATTTAATGGTCCCCCAATAGGCACCACACAGAATTAACATACACCTTCCCACATAACATCTCAGCTTTTCCCCTCTGTTTTTAATTTGATTTTTTCGATCAATCGGTGAGTTTTTTTTTAATCCTACTTCACTATATTTTTCTCCATCTCGCAATGATTAATTTGCATACCATATGTCCTATGTTTCGACTTGATTTAAAAAATATATATTTTAGTTTATAATTTTTATTTTAGACTGGTTTTTATTAGATCAGGACCCTATATATATATGTGTGGGTCTATTATTCGAAATAAACCGAAATCGATAAATGGTTAAATCAAAACGGAAAAGTCAATATATATGGTTTGGCAGTGACGTGTACACCGCTCACATTAATTTGACAACAGGTTAATGTTCAGAACTTCAGCAAAATACACAATGTACAATACTATTTTTCATTAGTATAGGTAAAGGAAAAATTGGAAATGTTAAACCTTGATTTGTCTAGATAAAATAATTGTTAATAATTTTTTGGTTGACAACTTTGACTTTAAGAACGTTTTTTTTTCTTTCTAATTTTTTTATTATTTTACGATTTGTTGGGCCTAAATATTCTCTGGGCTCATTTAGGTTATCCTCCCATCTAGATTCATCTAGAATCGTCTTTGATATCTATATATTTCGAAAAAATAAGATGAAACCATTTCATACAAACATGAGATTTTTCTAGATCTGAAATCCTTAACAACCCTTGAAATCCTCAACAACCCTTTACAATCCTTCAAAACACTCTATTTCTTCTTTTGATAACTATTTAGACCTTCTATATACATCTAGTTGTACAATAACATTTTACCGCTCGTAATAGTTTACTCCTGGCGATAACAAATTGTGATAAATCTTCTTTAATGAGTTCATTTTTGAATCTTGTAAGTAATTCTACTATTTTTCCATGTTTTAGATATTTTAGGTATGATATTTAACATCTATGAACAATTAAATATAACTTTAACGATGTAATATATGTTTCAATTTTTTGCCTATTTTTTTTTTTGCCTAAGATGACATACAAGAAATTGTGTATCCTTTGTTTTATAACTGTGTAGATCTAAAATATTTATTGCTTATATTATGCACTTATATCGTAATATTAGTTATTAATTATATAGTTGATATATTTTGGTACTTACATTTATATTTTTATAAATTACCAAAATTTTAATTGTTATTAATTATTTCACATGTTAACTAATTTGTTTGCTTAAATTAATTCTTTTTGGAGCTTGTTTATTATGTTCAATTGTTCGTAATAGTTTAAATAAATGAATTAGTTCGTTCTATTTCAATAATATTGTAATGATAAATAATTGATTTAATCTTTCCCCTTTTCAATTCTTATCCACAGGTAATATTGACATCAATCGGTCTTTTACTCAAATAATGAAGAAAATGCTCCAAAAGTCATCATATTTAAGGTAGTTAAAATCAAAGAGCTTATTACTATCATTGAGAATTAGTCAGTTTCATCATTAGCACATAAAAAACTAAAGTGAAAGAGTTATCATAAAGGATTATTGTTATTATATATTTATTAGCATTAATATTGTTATTGTTATCAATCTTACTCTTGTTCTTATTATTGTTGTTGTTGTTATTGTTGAATTTATCATTGTGATGGTGGTGGACCGGTGGTGATGATGATGATAACTATAATAATATATAATTTATTTCTATTTTTATTTTTTTATTGTTGTTATTATATACCATTTACATTACTTTCAAAATATAAGTCAAATATATAAAATATAGTTATCTTGTTGAATTTGTCTTGTAATTCTTTCATTGTAATTCTTTCATTGAGTAACCAAATATTCTTTATCAAAAAATTTGAAACAGAATTTAGCATAAAATGTTAAAAATTATTTATTCAACTGACAAGATTGAACAAGATAACCCAGAGTTTATTTGATGTTATAATAATATGTTCATGTGACTAATATTAAATGTATTTTCTCTTTTGATTTATTGTAGCTCTGGAAACGAGCAACATGCCGGTCAAGAGCTTTTGAGAGTAAAAGCAAGTCGTCTGCTCAGGATTTTTCTCTAAATATTGGTAATTAGAAGGTCCTAGGGAGTGTCTCCATACAACAAAAGATAGAAAATTTACTATTTTGAATTTTTACTTGTAATCGGCCTTTATAATAGGATCCAAATTGTAATATCATGATTTTGAATTTGTAAAATTTTAGAGATACTTTGTTAGACATTTTTAGAGATTCTCTGTTAGAAATTTTTTTTTGATGTTTTACGCGATATGATGTCATTATAGATGTATTGTAAACATGTAATCTCATAATTTTGAATTTGTAATAGTGAATTTGAATTATAATTTGTTCCTTAAAAGTTAGATTTGGATTTCCAAGTAGTTGCTGTTGAATTTTTAGTAATATAATTGGTGGTAATTTAGTCAATAGAAGTTAATTTTTGATGTGTACACCTAGAACTTAATAGAAATAAAGTAATAATGTTGAATATCTAGACTACGTTTACGCTATATGTTATAGTGCGAGTATTAAGCAGAAATAATATTAAGGTAAAAATTTGCGTGTTGAGGATACTAACTCTGTATTGCATTATGGGTATTGCTTAAAGAAATTTTTTTAAAAAAAACAAAATAAATCTTTTACTGCATTCACACTGTAATCGTGAGTATTTGAGATAAAAAAAAGCTAATGTGATATATTTAGATATGATTTGTTATTAAAAAAGGGTAAAAATGAATTGATACGGATGTCATGAGAAATAACATAACGCGACTTGAAAATGACAAAATGAAAAAATAAATAAATTGTTATTAGTAAAAAATAACGTGAGGTAATAATTATTCATCTGGCTTTCATTTTTAAAATCAATGACAAAATATGGGTTGTCTTAAATATTCCGAATTATCCACCTGTGACGGGACCAGAAATATTATATGTTAAAGTAATAATATAAAATATTAAAAGAAACAATAACTCGATCCCAGTAGTCCACAAGGGGTAGTTCTATGTTTGTTAAGGTAATAATAATCAAGGAAGTTTTTTTTAAGCAGATACCTCAATATACATCCGTATAAGCTATTACAGTATTACACGTTAACAAAGAAATTTGATGATAATAAATTTGGAGACAGTTGCTGAAATTAAGACGGTGATTAAAGAATTTGGTACTCCCTCCGTCCCTTTTTTAGTTGTTCAGTTTTGATTGTTGATAGTCAAATTGACCAAATTTTGACTGAAAATTATGTACATTATATGATTAAAAATATTTAAAAAAAATTATATCACTACAAATTACATTTAATCTATTTTAATATGCAATTTTCAGTTTTTTAAGATAATAAACGAATGAATTTTAATCTTTGATCAAAAAATGGTCGATTTAACCACTGGAAAGTCAAACGTGACAACTAAAAAGGGACGGAGGAGTACGTATTACACTGAGTTATATTTTACAAAACTTAGAACCATGACCACTAGTCCCCCGTACAGTATATTATATTTTACAGAAAACAGAATTTCAAAATTTATAACTACTCTTAAAGAGTAGAAGCAAGCAAATGTTGATGCTTAAAAGAAGCATTCAAAAGTTTGAACTTGGGCTTCGTAATTACTAAAAATCTGGCAGTTCTTTAATGTCTACCTGAACGTCAAGAATCCCAAAAACCTACATGGAGTGATGTTCTTCATTTTATTGCACAGTTCAATATATGAACTGAATGTTGCAATTTACCTAACTAATTATAACAAAAATTGAACATCAATCATCCTTTGGATGCAACGGCTTCTTGTAAAACTGTAACAAAAGCGAGGAACAAACCACACTAATGGATGACGCAGCCATGCAAGCTCCAGCTAGCCAAGGAGGTAGACGGATTCCAGTGAAAGGGAACAAGATTCCAGCAGCAATAGGCATGCCTAGTATGTTGTATCCGAGTGCCCAGACATAGTTGAGGCGGATACGAGAAATTGTCTTCCGGGAGAGATCTATTGCGGTGATAACATCTTCCAAGTTGCTCTTGATTAAAACTATATCGGCTGCTTCTATTGCTACATCTGTCCCTGCGCCTATCGCCAAGCCAACATCAGCTGCAACTAGTGCTGGTGAGTCATTTATACCATCCCCTACCATTGCCACAGTTGTACCTTTCATCTGGCATCATTGCATCAAGGTTCAGATGTAAATTTTCACAACGGCAGTTTTACATTGATACGATTTTGAAAGATATATCAACCTAACGAAACCAGTAAACTGATTTGGTTCCAAGTCTATATTCTTTCTAAATTCTATAACTTTATTATAGCTGTGATAAGCAGACAAACAAATAAAATCAATATGAAGATAACCTGCAATTCTTTGATCCTATCAGCTTTACCCACTGGATCTGTCTCGGCAAACACCTCGCGTATTCCAACCTCCTTCGCTATGGCAATTGCTGTTGCATAATTATCACCAGTCACCATTATACATGAAATGCTCATCGACTGAAGGAAAGATATAACACGTGCAGCCTCTGGCTTCACTGGATCTGTAACAGCAAGAGCACCAGCAAGCCGCCCATTAATAGAAACTAATATGCAGGTACGAGCCAATTCTTCGTTTTCTGAAATATAAGCATCAACCTCCGGAAGAACTGGGACATTAGAAGCCCACATGAGCCTCCTATTCCCAATTAAAATTGTTTTGTCCCCAACTTTTCCACCCACTCCAGCTCCTGGATGCACCTCAAAGTCCTTCACCTCAGATGTCTGTTCAGCATGAGACCCATACTTTTGGCGAAATTTCTTAGCATGCTCAACCACTGCTTTTGCTATCGGGTGCTCACTATTTGCCTGGAAATGAAATTGAAGACGATAGCACCCACATGATGATATTTAGAATAACAATAATATTTACAAGTCTTGATAAATTAAATATTCATTTATTTTTTTCTAATAGTTAAATTCTGCTCCAATTTACAGAGAAAAGACCAGTGACCTGAAGGCTATGACTCATGAGCTCTACCATTTTCCCAACCAACCAGGCTAAACATCTATCACTCTATGCTGCAGCGATCATTTTAAGCAATTTATGATATGCATTTCCTAGTCATAGAGCTAGTCAGCTGGGATCTTTGGTAATTCGTGTTTAATATTCATAAAAGTATGATCTCAGATTTCTGATTCTCAACCTTGGTATACAAATTATGCTAAAGAAGTTAAAATATTGTTGCAAACTACCAAATATTTGTAAATGCTTTTGTTCTTTTATCCAAAGAAACTGAAGAATTAACTATATTCAGTTACTCTCTTTCAGCTAAAAACTATCATTACAAAAATAAGCTCACCTCTATTGCTATAACGACGTTGCAGAACTCCTCCATTGAAAATTTAGAAAAAAGCTTAGCACTAACAACTGTTGGTTTTCCGGCCGTCAGTGTGCCTGTTTTGTCGAAGACAACTGTTTTCACCTACAGATTGACACATCAACCTAATAAGCTCTTATTACAATCGTGTAAACTAACTTGCATTGAAGTATATAAATGGAAAGACATTTTCATGATTGTATGAAAGTGCAACTCATTATAGTTACAAATCCTTTAATTTATTGTTAACCCGCATATTGACAGATTAAATTTGTAGAGAATGTTGGAGAATCTGTGAACTCGTCATATTTCACAAATCTCATTCTTATTCGAAGTATAATCCATATTCGAGATTGATTAAAAACAGAGCAGGATTATGACATAACTCATAAGCATAATGATGTCAGTATGGTACATCATGAATACTGTAGCAAGCTTCCTCTACAACTTTGTAATATCTAAATATATGCATACATAAAATCTTCTGCCCATTCCTATATATCATATAAACTGATTTCTCTCCTCTCTGTCTTTATAAACATATCATACAACAGCGATTCATAAAACAAGCGTCTAGTACCAACAACAAATTACTTCTGATGCAGGTCCTCTTGCCTCATGCTGATTTCAGTAAAAAGATGATAATATAAATACTTCCCGTCTCTATTTCATTACAAAGACAGCTAGTTATTACCCTCACATCCAGTGATTTGTTCATTTAATGAAATTGATGATCAACTGAGACCATCTGCAGCGGGCAGTGCCTAATTGTTAGGTTTCTATAAACTACAACAAGAACATCCTAATAATATTATAGCCTTCCTGCGCAAAACAAAACACCTGCAAGATCCCACAAAGTCTAAACATATTGACTCCAAAATAAATATTTTAGGATATTTTTGAAATGGATGGTCAAATAAGAATTTCTTAATTTGGTTACGACTCGGCCATTATTCTTTTTCCTTATGATCCATCATCCATTATTTCAAACTCTTAATAGGATGACCTATCTGGTGGTCCGTTACCATGTTAACAAACTTAAAACCTACATATAAGCCAAGAATCATCATACAGAATCATACAACTGCTTGTACCTTGTGTGCCTTCTCTAGTGCATCACCACCCTTGATAAGCACACCTTGACTAGCACCCTTTCCCGTGGCAACCATGACTGCTGTTGGAGTTGCCAGTCCCAAGGCACAAGGACATGCAACTACCAAGACTGATATACCAAACTGCAGAGCAAGTTCAAATGCATCCATAGCTTCTGGTATCCAGCTTTTAGGGTAAATCCCTGCTTCTCCAGGAATGAACCATCCCAACCATGTTGCAAAAGCTGCTATGACGACCTGACATTTTATGGGGACAACACATTAACTTAGTTGGACAATATAAAGAATAATTCTGATAATAAGCACACTGAACTTTGAAATGAACTTAAATAGTAGTATAAGTATAACAACATAACTAAAACTCTAAAAGTGTTGGTGTATCCATAGTATGCCCTTAGGTTGTGTGAAATGAATCCAGTCAATGCAACGAAGCTAGTGATGTATTCAAGAAAACGTAAGGAGAAATCAGTCAACAAGTCAGCAGGAGGTACAGGGGAGGTCAACAACATAAGTCCAAGGGCAAAT
>PHNY01296594.1:0-17380 GCA_003724115.2 Anethum foeniculum
AGATTTAAGTTTTAGGGTATGGATTACGGTTTGAGTTTCCAATTTATATTGCATTTATTTTGACTAACCCAATACAATGTGAAAATTATCAAAAATAAAGACTGTACGGAAAAAATAACTAATTTAAATATTTAAATGTAAAATGTTTTTAAAAAATCGAATTTAGGGGTTAATATCCTAACCCTTGAATGTTCAACCAATTTAGGAAAAATGATGAATGATCCAACCGTAGGGATGTGAAAATAGTATAAAGAAAATGTTACATGCAAAATTTCAAAGAATTTTTAATCAATACACCTTTATTATTTTAACAAATAGGGTGTATTAAACGTAATCTTAAATTCCATTACATCTTATTAGTTGAATATATGATAAAATCGACCAAAATCACGATTTCAAATTTTTACTAAAATAATGAGTTGTTAAAATAATTTATAATATTCATAATATTATAATATTTTTAAGAAAATGATTAATTTAGTTCCTAAATTATCGTATTATAATTTTATAATTCAAATATTATAATATTTTCAATTTACGGGTAAATCCAACCGCATTCGGTTGAATTTGATTGTTAAATTTGACCCCATTAGGCTGAATTTATTTGTTAAGTTCGATCGGTATCAGTCGTATTTAGCCATGCTTCAAATTTAAACTATGCCAGTCGAATTTAATGTCACGTCAGGGATCTGCGTGAATTAGATCCAATGCACCAAATGTATCCCCTAAAATAACAATCTAACGGTCTAGATTTGTCGTAGCAAAATTATTCTATATATATTCACTTACATAACAAATAACACTCATTTTGTCATTTCATCTCCACTTTCTTTCTCCCCCTCTCCCACCTCATTCCTTCTCTATCTCAAAACACACATACACAAATATATACTATTTCACACACTTATACAAACAAACACACACACACTTATCACAAAAAATAATTCTCCTTACAAATCCATGGTTCGTACAAGATTAACACCTAGGAAATCAACTAGTAGAATGATAACACCGGTGGCAAAAATTGATTATGGAATCTGAAACTACTCCAACAACTAAAACATTTCCGATGAACGAAAAAGTATGACCAATTCCGTTCAAGTAACCATGGAAGAAAATAATGTAGTGAAATCCAATTAGAAATCTTTAATTAAATTTGTATTTCTCTACGTGTTAATGAAATTATTATTAATTAATAGAGAGTTTAATATAATTTTTTCTTTCTCTTCGAATTACTTATAAATATGAATTTGTGATATTGGTAAGGATAAATGACACTTAAATCATTGGAACTAATTTTTAAATCATAGAAGCATGAAGCAAACGATAACAAAATGTGTTTAAAAAAAGGATAAGAAAAAAGGTGTCACCTTTGTTTTCGAAAAGGGTTAGATTAAATTCAACCAAATCCGGTTAAACTTAGTTTGCAACTTAATTTGGTCGTATTTAACAAATAACCAATTGTGGTTGAATTTTAATTTTTAGGCAGGACTTTCAATTTTTTTAAAAATTTTTAGGCGGGATTTTCAAATTTTAATAAAAATTTGAAATTTTAAGTCGAAAATCTGAAGGTTCAAATTCAACCACTTTCGATTTAACTGGTCGAATTTAGTATAGAAACGACCGGGTTACTAAATATGACTCCGGTATATACGACATTCGGTCGTCTTTAGCTAAATACGACCAGTTTTTGTCTGGTCATATTTAGCTATTTTTTTAGTGTATTTTTTAAACTTAATTATTTATTGAGAGACTTTTGCATTTATATTGGTTGTTTGAACAGTTCGGAATTTTTATACTATTTAATTATTATTTAAAGATTATTTTACTGCTCTGCATACAAGTTTATGGATTATAAGTAACCTCTAATCCTAATTTTGGAAGGGGGTATTACAGATTACAAGTCTTTTAGTTTTGTCTCTTGAAAAGATTTCAAGTTTTCAAAAATTAGTCTGTTATTGATCTTTAAATTTTGTAAAAATTTACATGTTATGAACTCTGAGAAGTAGTTGGATTTATTTACATAGTACAATTCTTGATTCTCACTTCTTGATATAAAGTTAAACGATGTCGTGAAGTTAACTTAATTTAGTAGTCAAACTCGTCAATAACTTGACTATCTATATGTTCCTTTGATTTTGACACTTCTCGATATGGCTCTTTAAACTTTGCTACATAATGACTTGTCGACATATTGAACTTCTCGAAATAAGTCATCTCGAAATTCTCTATATATGAACTTCACAGCATCGCTATTATGACTTTTTTTTATTATGTAAATCCATTACTTTCAGCCTTCTTTCAACAGCTCAATGCATAATCAACTTGATCTTCTATCAAGTTTGATTTCCTGGATTTTTTTATAGAGTAAATTTTACAAAAAATGAAAAACTTAAATCTAAGTACAATATCTTATTAGCTTGCTATGTAGATAAACTACAAAAATAGGGTTGAGCAACATTATCCATATGAAACTCATGACCACATTTGAACTCGATGAAATTTATGGCCACATTTGAGTTCAGCAACTGGCAATTTCAAGATGAAATTTATGGCCCTGTTTGATCTTCTTAACAAATATTTCCTCGTGATTAGAAAGAGAAGGGGAGACAATTGTACACACGAAGAAGAAATTTTAAGCCCAAAATGCCTTAACCTAGAATCATCACAAATTTACAAAAATTAATAATGTAACAACTGAGTCATATACATAAATTATATATGAATAAATCAAAATTGACAAACAAATATAGAGAAATAAATCTTTCAAAACAACGATAATATAAATAGATTTATCAGTAGAATCGGAGTCTAAAAATTTCACAAGTAGAAACTTTTTAGCGGGATGAAAGTCTCTTTAATGAAAATAGAGAAATTAATTAGTTTCCTCCAATCCAAACGGGCATGACTCTTCATTCCAAAAATTATAAATTTACATTTGAATAAGCACTTGATAAATATTTATAAGTGTGGAATTAAAATTACTCTATTTCACAAATAAAATTTATAACTAACCTTGATGTATCAACATAAATATTTTTCTTTGAGCTGTAAATTAGACAGCGAATATTAGGCTTATGAGAATCTTTTAATTGGCAAAATTAAATCTTTATTTAGACTATTGACTTATAGAAAGAGGGTGTTTATGAATCTTACTTGAAAGAGGGATTTCGGCTTGACTCGACCACGTGTAACAAATGAACTCTGTTGAATTCTTCGTGACGATGAATAAGAAATATTTAATAATGACAAATCTTTGAAGATGATCAACAAATATGAAAATCAAAGATATTTACAACACAAAAATTACTAGGATTTCCGGACACTCTTGAAAGAGGTTTTCAAAATAGAGAGAGGTACGAGCTTCCGAAAGGTAGCCCTAGTTTCTAGAAAGTTCCACGTAAAAATGGGCCAAGTTCAATAAAAGGAAGAATCTAGAAAGTCCATTATTGAAAAAAGTTTAAGAAAATCTCTTAAATATAAAATAATATGTTCGCATATCTATATATTTACTCCATAGAGTAAAGATAAAAGAGATATTAGAATAATCTGTAAGAGAAATACATGGAAGGCCTCTATCGAAACTTTTAATGCTAATATGTATGTGTGTATAATTTACTAAGATTTCATGAAGAGCAATTTTTAGTTTAAGACTCGAAAACAACAAAACTCACCTGTTAAGCTAAAAGGACCAATCGAATAATAACTTTTTGTCTCTTACTAAAAATTCAAGTCACTTCTTGATAAATTGTAAAAACTCCTATCTATATGCTCTCATTTTTAGCCCATAAATTGTACTTCTAGTCACTTACCATCATGGGTTGAGGCTCATTCTCCCTTTTTATCCTAACACACTCAAATTCACACTAATATCAACATTCTTCTATCACTCTGGCTCAAAATCAGATTAATTCCAACGTTCTTCTACCCATTTTTACGGCGAATGTTTTCATAGCTCTACTACCATAACTTACAATTCACCTATATTTTACATTTCAAATTATATTCCATTGAAATAATAAGCCTAGGTACCGGATTAATACATGATTTATTAGATAATTATAATTCACCAATAGATTTTTCTTTTTTCAAATAGTGACATAAACAACGCTTTAAGGCGGAAAATGTTATAATTATTTATATTGCTTGCGCAAGTCAAATTGATTTTTATGGGTTAGCTTGTCTAAAAATTTAAACTACATGATATAACTTAACTTAAACCCTTTTTGTGTTATTCGTAATTTAGAATAAGTTTGGTACTACGCCGAGGACCAAGGGCTCACTTCTTTTCAATTTTAGTAATAATATCAAGGATATTATTGTTTTGTTTATCTAACAATAAATTGACTGTTAAATGAGGAAAAATTTGTTTGTAAACAATTAGAGCAACATGTTGGGAAGCATGTAAATCCAACTTAAACGCATGACACAACTCTAAAATTCTTCTAATATGTTCCGAAAGATACTTGTAGATACCCTTACATGACCATATAAGAACAAGCTCTGCTACTCGTATAACGCCATGACCACGTAGAAAGATTAAAACAAACACAGTTATACAATTAATCATTTGACCACATAGAAAGATTAATTGACTTTACAGAGAATACAATCACAAAACATATTTGGATGACCACATACCATAATTAATTCATGCATCTCTATAAGCATTGATGTATATATAAGAACAATTAAGAACACACCTCCAAAAATCAGAATGGTATGATTGTCATAAAGTTTTAGGGCTTCAAAACAGCCATCCAATAAAAAAAATCTAGCCAGCCATAATCATAATAAAAGTAATAATATACATGTGATGATTAGAGCACGATACAAAATGTAGAGAATGAAGAATTATCCCTATGTTGTTGACGTTGAAATCTCCAAACGTAAAATCCTTCTTCTCCTCTTCTTGGCTTCTCGTCTCAGTGCTATGGATACGTAAGTATATCTCTCTATATAAAATAATTTAAACCTAATATAAAAACTATTTTTAATGTTTTTTTTAGAATAACAAAAGAATTTCCAAAACTGAATGGGTTTCTAAAGCCACAATTCGTAGTTGAGTTTTTTCTACTGTTCCTCAACTACTCCAATTGGAATTTGACATCTAGGCCATTCTCTAATGAAAGAGAATCATGTTATCTTCGTGTCAGCTATTGAATCGTCCAAATCTGATAAGCAGAACTCAAGATACGACTCAAACCTGAATCTCGTACGGGCAGCTCAATTAATCTGATTTTTCTTCTAATTTAGCTCCAACCCTTTTCAATTTAGAATTTCTTGCTTCCTACAATAAAATAATAAAATATAATTAATAAAGATCCAATTAAATACAAAATATAATTAATATGGTAATGAAAATCATTTAAAATATACATTAATATATACTCTATCAAACACACTCACATTTAAAATTTTGCACATCCTTGGACAAATAAGAGAAATTAAACCAATTCTAACATATAACATCATTTTCGTAAGTGACATGATTGCATTTAGCGCATTCAATAAGACGTTAACCCTTAGTTACCCCTAGTAGAACGAGTTTTCTCTCGTGAGGGTTTATAGAAGATATACCCATAAAATCTTCTAGCTCATGAAATAATAATACATATGATACAATTGTTTATTGTCCCCAAGAAATGGATGAATAAAACTATCTATATGAATGCAAATATATGATTACAAATGCAAAAGATTGATTATAGGAATCGAAGAACGGACTTTCTCTTTGATACTCAAACCCAATAGCATTAACATTTTCGTAACAAGGTCCGATCAAGTATGGACATGGTTATCAAGATGGTCAGGAGCAACACAAATACCATATACTTAGGCCCGAGATGCTTTTCCATTCAGAATTAATGCACTCAACTTCTTTATATTTTGCTCAAGCTTTGTCAATCTTTTATTAGATTCAACCCCAAGAATTGATTCTGACTTTGGATGACTTCCATATTACAATTCGTTTGCAGCTCTCTTAGCAATTAACTATTTCGCAGCATCATGAGTTAAATCTAAACAAGCATCTCTAGCAGCAGAACCCAATTGTCTTTTGTCACCTTTATGAAGATCTTGATATAAAAATTATACCAGACTCCCCTTTGTGAAACCATGTTAAGGGCACCTCTTTTGTAACTTTTGGAATCTAGCATAGTACTCAGCATACGTCTCAATTGCATACTGTTGAATGCCAGCCATTTGACTTGTCACGCTCATCACTTTGGTTGCTGGATAAAACTTCTAAAAAAATTCTTATGCTAACTTCTCCCAAGAAGTAATGAATCTCGCAGGTAAATCTTCAAATCACTCCAAAGGTGCTCCATCAAAAGAAAACGAAATAGTTTTTATCTTCATAACTTCAGGATCCGCGGTATTTGGTCCTATGCATTCAATATTTGGTCTATGCATTCAAATCCTCAAATGGAAGATCATGGAAACTGAAAATCGCTTAAGAAGATTGTGTTTAAGCTCAAACGTACTACTCCTCCCTTTAGATGGGCTACGATATACCATACAAGAATGCCCGATACCAGCAATCGGCACCGCAACATCATCATGAACTGTTAGAATTGCAACCATGTCAATCACTCAAATTCCACCTATACCTGAAACATAAGCAACAAGCGCAGAATATATATATAGACATACACACACACGTACACACACAAGAAACAAAACAAAAGAAAAGGAAATTTCAATCCTCGGTGGCGTGGTGCAAAAAATTGATGTGACTTAACTTAAACCCTTCTTGTGTCATTCATAATTTTGAATTGTTTTGTTTATCTAACACTAAATTGACATTAAACGAGGAATATTAGTTTGTAAACAATTAGAGCAACATGTTGGAAAGCATTATAACCACCATAAACCCATGACATATTTCTAAAATTCTTCTTATATGTTCTAAAAGATACCTATAGAGAACCTGCCATGACCACATAAAAACAAGCTACTCGTATAACCTCATGACCACATAAAAAGGCTAAAATGAATTACGCACTTATACAATTAATCACATGACCACATTGAAAGACTAACTGACTTTATAGAGGCAACAATCATAAACATATTTAGATGACCACATACTATAGTTAATTCATGAATTTCTATAAGCGTTGATGTATATATAAGCACAATCAGGAACACATTCGAAAATCAGAACTGTATGATTATTATAAAATTTTCGGCTTCAAAACAACCATCCAATAATAAAAATCTAGCGAGCCATGATCAAAATAAAAGTGATAATATACATGAGAAGATCAGACTACGATATAAAATATAGAGAACGAAGAATTATCCCAATATTGTTGACGCTGAAATCCCCAAGTATGAAATCGTTATTCTCTTCTTCTTGCTTCTCCCCTGGGTGGCTATGGATACGTAAGTATATCTTTATATCCTATATTATAATACCTGAGTCTACCACACCATCCAGTTAATTAACCATATATTCGGTTAACCAATCACAAAACTATGAATTATTTTAGAACCAATCAGAAGTTATTCCTAAATTTTAGACCAATTATATTATAATAAAGTTTTCCTTATTTATTATTCTAATTATGTTTTACTAACCATGGTTAGTAACAATTCTCATTTAGGAATTATTTTAGAACCAATCAGAAGTCATTCTTAAATTTTGGACTAATCATATTACAATAATTTTTTTCCTATTTCTTATTCTAATTCTATTTACTAATCATAATTAGTTAACAAATTCTAATTTAAATAAATCTTTCTCCGGATTATTCACCGAACATCAATGGCATGGTAGACAGTCTCAACTTATCAAACAACTATCTATTAAATGGTCTCAACTTCAATTAACTACCACTAATTGGTGTGTATATATTACGTATTATGTTCTAATCATATTTTTGGGTATGAAAAATTATGTATTATAAATCGTTAGTTTGGATTTGAAATCATATTGTATTAATTTGGGATTCGATTGTATTGTTAGTTTGGATTTATATTTTTTTCCCCAACAATCGTGAGGGTGGGTACTGCAAATTAATTAGATGGTGTAATGATGTTCTACTCTAACCTGTTTAATTTTATTTCATTTTTATATTGAGTTCTAAAAATTAGATTTGGATAAATTTACGTTTCACGCGAAACTCACGAAATTATCTTTAATTAAATGATGGTTTAAAAAGTATAAACCAAATAAAGTGATTCAAAAACTATAGATAGAAAAAAGTATAAATTTTGCATTAATTATTATATTTAGAACAACTATCATCTATTAATTTCAAGATCTAACATCCCTTTAAAATAGTTGATGAAAAATTAATCAAATTGGCGTTGAAACAAATAAAAAGAATAAATTTGCTAAGGAAAATATTTTTGTTGAAATTCGTTTGATTTAATTTTATCTTGACTTCTAGAAATCAGATTCTAGAAATCAGATTGTGACAATTTTACAACTCATGCGAAACTCACGAAATAATATATAATTAATTGATGATTTGAAAAGTAGCATACAACTAGAATTATTTTGAAATCGAAGAGAAACGACAGGTTCAAATTTTGTAAAAAGTATTCAATTATTTTAGACGAATAACATAGCACACTTTAGACCAATCGCCTTATATTAAAAAAATTTCTTATTTATAATTTTCATCCATCTGCACTAACCACAGTTAGTTAATCATTATCATAAAAGTACAGTAGACACTTGATTTAAATATTCATATATTAAATATTTTATATGTCATACTCTAAATATATATTTTCTCAAAATCAGTTACGAGTATACAAATATTTCTTCTGAAACTTTGATTAGTCGGGTTTCGTTTGATTTTATTTCGGCTATACATTCGCTTCTAGGAATCAAAATTTCACGAATTTACAGCCCACGCGAAACTGACGAAATAATCTTTAATTTATGAATAGTTTAAAATGTATTCCTCAACTAAAGTTATCCAGACACTGAAACAAAATTATAGTTACGAATTTTACATTAAATTTTTAATTATATTTAGAATACCTGCTATTATTGGTTTAAATCATGAAAATATAGATATTCATTTATACTAGATCGAACATGTATTCATATATTTAATTGAATATCTAAAGGTGCTTTGAAATAGTTAAAGAAATAAAAAGATAAATTTCTTTAGCATGAAAAAATTTATCGAGTTTCGTTTAATTTTATTTCCGCTCTATCTTAAATTTTAAAAATCATATTTGATAAATTTACAGTAGACACGAAGCTCACAAAATAAAATTTAGTTTAGAGATTGTTTAAATAAATTTATTTTAAAGCAATAAAAGATCACATATAAATTTTAGACCAATCACATTATATTTCAAGATTTCCTTATCTAATATTAGGCCCAGGATATACTGTTGAATGCGGGTTGAATACAGTATTGACAATCAAATCGAAATTCAACACAAAATCTGAAAAACGGTTTTTATTGATGTATAAAAATTGATTACAAAATATAAACTACTATCTCAAATGATGAACAAATATCCTTGAAAGCTGCTAGGTTACACGAATAATAATAATGTTACGCAACACTTTATTATAAACCTAAACTGTGTTTATATATGTCACACATTTACACTACTAATTACTAGGATATGTTTTACATGAATGATTGAACTATACTATATTCTATAATATGATAGCTGCCTTTGCCGATTTTCCGAAACCGACATATTTGCATTTCTCTTATCATTTAAACATAACCAATCATCTCCTGATTTCCAACATATCAGACTCTGACAGATAAGTTCTGATGGTGAACTCTGATCTACCAAACATTAATGACGTCATGCTCCAGTTAGACTCTGATGAATGATAAACTCTGATGATATTCACAACTACTCTTGCAGCATTAACAATATATAACATTTACCAATCTCATTCCCATGTACTAAACACATTTAGTTTTAATAGTAATTATGTGATTTAACATATTCATAAATTACATATTTTATATGTCAAAAAATACAAATATGAATATTTAAAATAATTATGAGTATACAAATATTTAATCTCACACTTAGATTAGTCGGGTTTCGTTTGATTTTATTTCGACAATATCATGATTTTCATATATCAAGTTTTGACGAATTTACAGCCCACGCGGAACTCACAAAATAATTTTTAATTGAGGGATGGTTTAAAGAATGTTATCCACTTAAAATTATCCAAAAACATAAAAAAAGGCATTTATGAATTTTGCATTAAATATTTGATTATATTTAGGATACCTACTTATTTTTTTTAAATTATGAAATATAATTATTCCTTTATTTTCAGATCAAACAGCTATCATCTATTTATTTTAAGATCGAACTATCATTTGAAGTAGTTAAAGAAATAATCAAATTTGAATTAAAACAAATAAATAGTATAAATTTCCCTAGCATAAAAAATTATTTATCGGGTTTTATTTGATTTTGTTTCAGTTCTATTTTGAGTCCTGAAAATCAGATTTTGGTGATTTTACGGCCACGTAAAATTCACGAAATAATCTTTAATGTAGCGATGGTTTAAAAAGTACTATCTAATTAAAATTATCCAAAAATTGAAGAGAAAGGACATTTACGAATTTGGCATTTAGTATTCTATTCTATTTGGGACACCTAATTTTTTTAAGTAGAAATCATGAAAATATAAAATATTTATATTTTTATCAAACAACTATCATCTATTTATTTAGAGATTTAGCGTTGTTTATTATTTAAAGATTTAGCATTGTTTATTTTGGATAAGTTATGTTTTACTCTTATTATAGGATATAATGAATTAATTTTCCTAAATATATGTCATATCAGATGAGGATCACCAGGTACATATTAAAATCACCAGAATCGAATTACCACAACACCTGCATTTCCATTTGTTACCACTTATCAACACATCTCCAAGATCATGATTACCACTAACATCAATACTTACAGACATCACTATATATAGATAAACAAACACAAGCCAGAATGAACATGAAAATCAAAAGACTCGACAAAAATTTAAAACAAATCATGCGAGTGGAATTGAAAATAAAGAAGGAAAATACAACTTGAAAGAAACAATATAATTTATCAAAGAACCATGCATTGGTGAAGAACAGATCGACAAAACATAATACAAATATGAAAATAGATAACAATCAAATTTTATTTTTCGCGACTTCGTCAAAAAAAGATGAAGATCGATAGAAAAGATGAATATATATATATATATATATATATAATTTATAAAATCTAAAATTAGTGGTACAACTTAAGAGTAATATAAAAAATGATTCATTGAGCTTACTTTCAAAAGTGCGCTAATTAAATATTTTTTTAATCGATTATCTATATAATTGATAGGCCAATATTACACAAGTTATTGAACAAATGGTAATAATAAATAATTTATTCGATAAATATAAAATCCTAACCTAACTTTAAGTAATAAAAAAAACATTATGCAACTTATACAAAGGATAAATGAGTAGTTTTTTAGGGGTTTTTAAAAAAAATATGCATTTCTTATACATATTTTTTTGCAAAAATACAATAAAAATTAATTACAAAAATACATTTCTTAAAGTTTTGCTTTGAAAAATACGATCTGCAACTTTGCACCTTAAAATTTAACTTTATTTTTATTTTTTAGAATGTTGATTTTGGGGTTTATTCAGTTGCATTTGTTGCTCTCTTTTTTTGAATTGGTTTTCGTTGCATATGTTACAAACCAAATGAATTTTAGTTGAATATCTAAGTAATCAGAATCAACAAAAATAAATTTATATTTCTTCGTGACATTATGTCAAACCGTAGATATCCACAAAAACACATAAATTAAATCAAGTAATAAGCAAATTCATGATTGAATCAACCAAAAAGCAAACAGAATAGCACACAGTTAAAATTTTAGGAATAACGAAAAGATGATAATGACGGTAAAGGATGATAAAGACACGACGAAGGATGAAAAATGAGAGAAAATGTAGGAGATCATGTTGTTGGAAAAAAAATGAAGAAAGTGTAATAACGAAAGGAAAAAGGAGACGCCCTAATTTGGAAAATAAATTGGTAAATTTATATTAGATTCTGTAAATTCTTTAATTTTAATAATATTTTATATTTTAATATCATTTTAAGGAACTCGAGATAGACTTCCAGAAAATTTTCTAAGGCAGTCATTTATTTGTATGTGTTTAATTAAACATCTAACTATTCATTACCCTAATTTAAAAATTAAACAAAATCATAGTAAGTAAATAAATGTCAAGATTAAGTTTTTTACATACTTTTCTCATAATTAAAAAAAAATATATCATGAGATTAACCTTAGAATCCTTATTCTATTTCAATATTATTTAATTGTAAAGATTATTGATAATTTTGGGTTTGCGTTTCGGTGCGTAGCACGGGTAGAATACTAGTATAAAATAATAAATACCTAATATAAAAAGTATTTTTAATATTTTTTTTAGAATAACACGAGATTTATAAAACTGAATGGGTTTCTAAAATTAAAATTCGTAGTTGGCATTTATCTGACTGCTCAAATTGGATTTTGACATCTCGATCATTCTTTAAAAAAATAGAATCTCATTATCTTCATGCAGGCCGTTTAATTGTTCAAATATGATAAGTTGTTATATGGCACCAGCAATCCAATTAAATATAAAATATAACTAATATGGGAATGAAAATCATCAAAAATATATATAAATATATACTATATGGGAATGAAAATCATCAAAAATATATATAAATATATACTTTCTCACTACTTATCCTTTAATTATTTTAGAATATTCTCCGAGCATATCTATTTTTGTTGTAGGTTATCATACTACATGGATTATAATTAAAGACGGAAAATTATTATAACATCTAGTAGTAGTAACAACAATAATGAAAACAATGAAAAAAGGAAAGTCATGAAAATAATGAGAATTAATCATCACAATAATAATAATATTCAAAATAAAAGAATTTATATATATTATTATAGTTATAAATTGGTTTTTAATTTGTTATTTCCCAACATCAATAGCAAAGAACAAAACAACATGAAAACTACAAGAACAACAAAAAAATTAAAATACAAAGATCGGCATAAACGAAAATTTATGTGTAAAGAGGTTTTATAAATTTCTTTTAATTTGTATCACAAATACATGTGCTCATTTTCAAAGTAGTGCTCAAGCAAATATTTTTATTGAACTGATGCACATAAAATGGTACAATCCTATAATACAGAGTTTCTTTTTCTGTGAAATCCTAATACATAGATTTGAAGTCTCTCTTTTTGCTTGATGCCTTGGTCGGAGTTTTGTTATCCTTTATTTTCATTTTTTCTTAATGTAAAAATGTTGTTTTTATATAACAATTATGATAAATAAATGGGAGATGAATAAAAGGTGCATATAAAAGGAGCATAAAAGTTAAATAAAAGATGTATTAATAAACGTGTTTCAAATTGGATCCAAAAATATTTATCAAATAATTATATATTATATATATAATTGGTAAGTTTCTTAATAATATTATTGGACTCCTAGTGCATACACATATGTCAATAAATCAAAACGTGACAAATAAAACACTTTGGCGCCACCTATCTTTTGTGATTATGATCTTTGTCATATTTTGTATTTTTATATAATGTAAAACTAATTTTTATAAATATTTAGTTGTAAGTGTTAGAAAATGGAAACTTTGGGAACTTATTTCAATAGGTTTTTGATGGAATTTCGTGAAACAAGGAACTTGTGAACTTAAAGTTTCGTATTTGCATCTAAGACATTTTATTAGTGGAATTCATAAATATATTAACACAAAGTTTCTTGCACCAAATGTAGTTGTGTGGAATTTGTCCCACATTGATATATTGATATTGTAAAGAAAAAATAATGAGTTTGTATCACATTTTATATTAGTGGTTTATAACTACTAACATAAGAGAAATGCTTGTGTGACATGGTGTTAGCCATAACTCTCTATATCTTTTTATTATAATTTTTTATAGTTTTTTTATATTGATTATTTAATTATTAATATTAAACATATATTGAGTGGATTATTTTTATAATCAAGCTCTGAATATATTTTACAATATTAATATTATTTAATATGAATAATATAAATAACAAATAAATATAAGCCTATTTTTGTTTTACGTATGTCCATTTTGCTAGATGTCACGTTGAGTAAAATAGAACAAGAGCAACTCAAGATGCCTATATATATGGTGGGTGTGCCTCTACCTCTTACCTCGCATACATAAAATAATTGCATAGGTTTTCGGGCAAATTGAGGTGATAGTCGCTGTTAAGCATCACCGGACTGTGACGGAGTTGCTTTGTGCTGTTTTATCCTAAGAGATTCATCGCGGCTTCCAAACGCAGTAAGTGAGGCTATAGTTTTTTCAAGAACAGTCGTTTCTTCTCGAAGGCAGTGACACAGATTTTTAATTTATTAAAGCGACTATATAGCTAAGTTTTTATATTCTTCTATTTAATCTATTCTTGTTACTGATTATTGTATATCCTGCCTTCGTGGAATGTTTCGTATTTGATTTACTTGCATGTTCTTGAATTTCTAATATAATATAGAATATAATTGTTCTATTGTTGCTTGTATATTTCAATCAATCCTAAAGAAACTATTTGTTATATTCTATTTATCTTGTAATTTGAGATGGTGAACGGAACTGTTGTTACTCCTAGTGATCAAACTTCTGATGGTACTGGTAGTACTGTACTGACCATTGATTGGGCCACGTATCGTTTTTCACAGCCTATTGATCTTTCATGTATGCCTGACAAGTTCGGTGGGGGTTCTTGTTTTACTTGTTCGCAGAAAAAGATGAAATTGTGGTTAACGGTTAAGGGTCTATGACCGGTGGCGTAGTATGATCCACCTATTATTGATCAAGGTAAAGCTAAGACTGTAACAGCTTATGCTATTGTGGCTGAGAAAGATGGAGTAGAAAGGGCTGCTATTCTGGCAGCTTTAGCAATACTCTATTTAATGTTTAGTCATCAAATGCCTACAATGCTAAGTTGTTGTGGGAAAAGCTTGATCAGACACATAATACTGACTTACAAGGTCTGGAAAAGTATTTTTTGTTTAAGTTCCTTGACTTCAAGCTGGTAGACTCAAAGTACATGACTAAAAAGGTGCGCGAATTTGAGATGATTGTCCATTCTTTGAATGAGTCCGGTATGGATATTCATGAAAAGTTTCAAGTGATGTTTATGATTGAAAAACTTCTTAAGTTTTGGGAATAGTTTGCTCTTTCCATGAAAAGACAGAAGGTAGAGATCACTTGGACTAACCTGATGTCGGATATCTCGGTGTAGGAGTAGCACAAGTCCAAACAGGGACATGTGATGCTAGTTGAAAGTGGGAGTGCGAAGGTAAACATAGTAACAGCTGGTCAAAAATGAAAGCTAGTTAGTAAGAAAAGTAATAGTAAACCTGACAATGACAACAACAAGGCTAAGAAAAAAAAGACAAACAAATCATGTTGGTCTTATGGACAGGCTGGTCATTGCAGCAAGGACTGTCCTAAAAAGAAAGAGAAGAAATTTGATGCTGGCTCCAGTAAATACTGTTCTTGGGGATGGAATCATTATGGCTCCTATGGCTCCTATGGTTATTGGTGAAGCATCTGCTTCTGTAACCAATGACGGGTATGTTACCTATAAGCCTGTTCTATTACCCACTTATCTGTCTAATGTGTGGTTGATTGATACTAAAGCTAATATGCACATTTGTGTTGACAAAACTCTATTTGTATCTTATCAATTGGCTCGTGGAAGGACAGTGACGATGGGGAACACTAGTGTTGCACAAGGGCTAGGAATAGGAAACGTGGACTTGAAGTTTGCTTCTGGGCATGTTCTATCCCTGACCAGAGTGCATCATGTTCCTGACATTTGTAGAAATATAATTAGTGGATCTTGTTTAGTTAATGATGGTTTTCAACTTTCTTTGAAGTGTAATAATGTAGTTATTACTCATACTGGTGTCTTTTTTGGGAAAGGTTATTTTTCGGAAGGTTAATTTTAAATTAATGTTGAACCTGTTATTGAAGGTTTTGTTAATGAAATTGTTGCTTCTTCTATTAATTGTATTGAATCATCTGATTTTTGGAATTCTCGTCTTGGTCATTCAAATTTTAGTGCTCTAAAGAATAAGATGAATTTAGAGTTGATTCCAAAGCATGCTATTGTCAAGAAATTTAAATGTCAAGTATGTGTGACTGCTAAACAAACAAGGAAACCTTTACATAAAGTTGTTAGGGATTCAAAACTGTTAGATTTAGTGCACGCGGACATATATGAATTCAGTGCAGTTTTGACTAAGGACCATTGCAGTTATTTGATTACCTTTATAGATGATTGTAGTAAATATTGTTATGTTTACTTGCTCAAACATAAAGATGAAGCACTAGATAAATTTATTATGTTTGAAATTGAGGGTGAAACATAAACCGGTAAAGTACTAAAACGTTTGAGGTCAGATAGAGGTGGTGAGTATACGGGTACATCGTTTAATAAGTTTTGTGCAAGCAACGGTATAGTTCATGAGGTGACTCCACCATACACACCTGAGTCTAATGGGGCGACAAAGCGAAAGAACAGAACTTTTAAAGATATTATTAATAATATGCTAGTTAATTCGGGGTTGTCTAAGTACATGTGGGAGGGACTCTGAATACTGCTTGCATATTCTGAACAGTGTCCCTCTAAAACACATGGACCAGACACCTTATGAATAATGGAAAAAGCGTAAAACTATTTGAATTATCTTCGTGTGTGGGGGTGCCTTGCAAAGGTGCTTGTCCCTAAACACAAGAGAAAGAAACTAGGACAAAAGACAACTGATTGTATCTTTTTGGGCTGTCCTGGAACCAAAACCGCTATGAGATTTTTAGTTTTGAGATCTGACATAGACGGTATTATGGCGAATACGATAGTTGAGTTTCGTGATGCAAATTTCTTCGAGGAAGTGTTTCCTATGAAGATTGTTATTCCGCAGGGTAATTCTGATGATGATCCTACTCACACATCGGGTTCTATTCCTGATCATGTGGAAAAGATGATGAATGTGAGGGTGAATCCTGGTAGTAGCTCTACTCCTAATGAAGTGGAGGAACCTTGAAGGAGTGAGCGTGCAAAGGTAGTCAATGTAATATACATGAAAATTATAATTTAATAATAATAATAATTATTATTATTATTATTATTATTATTATTAATAGTATCTGATATAGATAAAAGTAAATAAAATAAAGTCCTAAAGACATAATTAATATTACATTAATTATGTAGGGAAATTTATGTCCTAGGCCCAATCACGAACATGAACAGTGTTGGTCATGTCGTAGGCCCAGTCA
>PHNY01296618.1:0-15815 GCA_003724115.2 Anethum foeniculum
TATATATATATATATATAAATTGAGAATTTAAAAATTATATTAATTAATATATATATATATATATTATATAATTGAGAAAAATTTTAAAAAATTATATTAAATTAAAATATATATACATTCCTCTTGAAAATATATTTTTCAATTTTTAAAATTATAAAAAATAAATTATAATTTACAGTCGGTCAATTTGACTTAAACAAGATATTGTGAAAAATAACAAATGAATAATAGGTGCCCAAATTTGGTGGTACCCAGGAGCCACCGGACATGGGTCCAGATGATAATATTGAGAGGATAAAATATTAAAACCAGACTAATTTTTCATTCAACATGTACATGCCATTGATCTTCCTCTTGAATGCCTTTTGACTATAGATCAGAGAAACATCATCTTAAATTCAAAAATACCGTCATACTAAAATTTACTCTGTGCCCTGTAAAGCAAAGTTTCAAGATTTGTCCCGTACATGTACTCTGTTTTAACCCTAGCTAGCTAGATGCAGGCAGTTTTTTCACAAAATGAGCATGCATAGTTGGCTAGACATGTTCAGTTTCCTGTTTGGGCGATGAAGTTGAAGCTATATATTACCTGGAGTACCCATGCAATGCAATCCGTTAGCATCATATATGATCTGAGTAAAAAAAAACTTTGTAATCATCACAAAAGCAGGGTCAAAGTTTAATATGTTCTAGTTAACTATCTCCCAGATTCTAGTTAACCCGGAAAGTACAGTCGTGCAATGTAGCTAAACAAAGTCAGATATATCAGTAAGTTTCATGCATTCAGAATCAAGTTCTTACTTTTGCAAGATCCATCACTGTTGAATGAAATTACCGATAAAGAACTTATGTTACTTTTTTGCACGACAAATTTCACCTTCTAGATCAAAATGTACTAACTGTTACTGTGGGAGTCAGTTTTTATTTACGTGGATCCTGAATTTGACTCATTTTAGTCGAATTTTAAGTCAATTAATTTGACGGTGTTTTTTAAGAGAAAAGTCCAACATAAATCGTTAGGTCGTTTTTATATATAAAATTTTAATGTCAAAACTTAAATATAATCTTCACCCATGTAATTCGGGTCGGGCGAGCAGAGTTTCGAGTCGGGCGTAATTCGAACCGAGATTAATAGAGCCGAGCAGAGCAGAGCCGAGCCGAGCCTGTTCGTTTAACTAATCGAGCCTAAATCTTTGCCCGAACTCGACTCTTCTAATATCACGAGTCGAATCGAGCCGGCTCGTTTAACTAAACGAGTTCGTTTTAACGACTCGGGCGAGCCGGCTCGTTAAATTTTATACTTAATCGAAGCTAAACCTCTACCCGAACTCGGCTCGTTTAATTTCACGAGTCGAGTCGAGCCGACTCATTTAATTAAACGAACCGGAACCTCTGCCCGAACTCCGCTCATTTAACTTAACGAGTCGAGTCGAGCTCAATTAAATGAGTTCGAGCCAGATGAGCTCGCGAGCTGCTCTGCTCAAATTACAGCTCTACCTTTATTCAAAAAAATACACCTATTTTCTACTTAATTTTTTTTTTAAATCTTAGGCAAATCTCTTGAGAGCATCACGAGAGACTATGCCACTCCAAGTCTCTGATACATATTAATTTCCGACTTCCGAAATCTACAACCATGCTGCTGGTAAATAAGCTCCTTTTAACACTTCGAGCCCGTATTTACTTTAAGTTATAATATATATGTTTGTGTAATAAATTAATAAACAATTTAAATCAAAAAAAAAAAAGAGTTCAAAGACAGAAGTTGGTAAGGGTACCTTTTAAACTACTTATTTTATTTTTGTAAGTGTATTTGATAAAAAATAATATTATCATTAACATGCTCCATTTAACCATTATTTATTATTTTTTATATTTTTAATAACTCATAAGCCATACACATAAAAAATTACTTAAACACATATCAATTTAAAATTTTCACTTTTCCCTCAAAGTAACTTGAAGTTAAGTCTACAAACTGTTGTTGCTTATTCTTAACATCACAATCTGCTTTGGTAGCACGAGCTAAAAGCACAACAAACAATCAATTTAACTAGCTAGTTCTATTCATAATTCATATTTGAATAGACTGGGACTAAGCAATGTTTTTCCAGATAACATGCATTTAAAGAAATGGACTTAAACTGACAACATTATGGACATCATGAACGTACTTCAACCCGTGCTTACTGAAGCTATCTAGTACACAAAAGAACAATACCACAGCCACATTTTCGATTGATTTTCAACAAAATCTACGTTTGCATTGTTTGCCATTTTGTCCTTTTCGAGAGTAAAGTGATCTCAAGACGAGGAGGGAAAGGACAATGTCGAAGGATTCCTTTGCCTAGGCGTGACCTTGACTGGATCAGGCATGTCTGAGCCAATCAAGTGTGGGAAATTAAGCTTAGCAGCCTTTCCATGAATTTTGAATGCGGCTCGGTCATAAGCTAGTGCAGCATCTTCTGGTGTTTCATATGTCCCAAGCCACACCCTTTTTCCTTTCTTAGCCGGAGACCTAATTTCTGCTGCAAATTTTCCCCACGGACGTCTCCTTATCCCACGGAAACGCCTACGCTCGGTTGGAAGCTGGTCACAAGCCATTGCTACTGGCCTCTCTTTCGTTGTCTCCTCGGTGACGTCAAGCTTGTAGTTAGCATCCACTTGAGGTGAATACTCTGCATTTAATGTTTGTTGTAAGTTATTTTCTTGGAAGAAAATACTATCTAAGCTTGAATTTGATGCATCCCATGTATTCATAGCTGGAAAAAGGTTCGACAGTTCAAAATCAAAAAGAAGATGGTTTTCTACTGATTGAAGAAAGAACGAAAGGTCAGGGTGTGTGGTCATTTCTTGATTCATAACTAGCTAGGGTTTTGGAAGAGTTATATGAAATTGAGTTCCAGAGAGTATGTGATGGAGAAGAGTTACCAATGGTGTATTTATACAAAATCGATAAAACTTTTTAATATTTATTTTTGCTATTTAAACACACTCACACACCCGTATTGTCAAGAAAAATATGAAATTTCTTATATATAGTAATGGAACGACAGAGATTTCACTACATAAACAGTGTTGGGGCAGACTATATTTAATATTAATGCAGGGATATAAGAACATGTATGCACCCTAACTTTTGCAAGGCTCCCATGTTATAATTTTTTGTGTGTCCATCCATGTGAAAAATACATAACGTGATATACTCCTTGAAATGAAGAGAGTGAGAGATTCTTTGAAATTGTTATTGATCTCTGCGCATCATGGTATTTATTCTAGGTAATCAAACATAAATGTACTTTTCCTTTCATTATGGCACTGAAATTGTTGAATATGGCCATTTCAGCAAACATAGAAAACGAGAAGTATCACCATTCAGGAATACATAACTAGAGAATGGTTCAAAATCTTCCCAAACGAGAAGTATCACCATTTTACTTGTAGGATTTATACTAATACATAAAAGGTTAATATAATTTATGAAAAATTAGCCAATGACATAATGATAACTCAGCATTCAGGAATCAGTTTGGAAATTTTTATTAATGTGTAAATATCAAAAAGATATTATTATAGAAGAAATGTTCTAAATAATGATGATGGTGTTTTTTTTTTGTTTCCATGGCTTCTGCCTATTAAATTTTTTTTGTAACTTATAATATATAGCTCGTAGCTTATTTGAAGGCAATGTGCATCATCTAGAAGATATGAAATAGAATCGTCCTTTTATACTTTCTCTGGAATTCAAGGAATGTAAACACCACTTCTTGATACTACATACAGAAAAATGTTAAAGATTTTAATTGGTGAATGAAAAAATATATGCAAAGAGGAATGCCTTGACAGGCATCATTATATACAATGAAAATGCATGAGGAGTGCTCCATCTGCAAAGATATGCCTTAATTTGTGGTGAAAACTATAAAACTGGTTAGAGCAACCTGCATATCTCTCTAGATTTTGGCATTTTTTCACAATGAGAGATGTGCTTGATCTGGTACATTTTATGAATCATTTTCCATCTAGAATGCTTGGCCAATTTCAGCGTATTTTTATATATTTATAAATAAAATTGGTTCTCTGATAGTTTTGGGTTATGGAGCAAAACAAGGAGTATCTTAGGTGATTTCCATCTAACACCAGGGAGCAACGCGAGGGAATCATACCGAAGACGAGTATTGTCTAGAGCATTGGTTTATTTGGGAGCTCCTTAGATAAAATTACTGGATGTGATGATACTTTGGATGACCATTTTTTCACTGAAGTTTACATATTTCATAACAAATCTAGGTGGCTGAATGGATTATGATTCCTGAGAGTTCAGCTATAGGTTTTACATTTAGAAACCTTTGGGGAATTAGCTCCTCAACTGATATCTTTCCTTCTTAACAGTTAACACTCTTATGAATCTATGGTTATATTCAACATGAACCAATTAAGACCGTCTAACACCTTAAAAAATTTGAAATTATGTTTTTACTTAACATTGCCCTTCCAACCCTGGTATTTAATTATTTTTTCAGGTAATTTATCTGTGTATGTTTAGTATAAACTCGTTCCTCTAAGGGTAGTGTTGAAAATAGTATGATATGAATCATGTCCTACCACTACAAAATCTTGAAAGAGTTGGTTACTTGAGATTTATCGATCATTCGATCATATCGATACTGCGCATTCTCCGTTGAAATGTAAACATAAAATCTTGTGATCTAATATATTAGCTATCCTTCTCATCTGTACCCATCAGTTTAGATCTACTATTGTTGAACAACAAGAACCGAATGCAAGTCAAAGACAACAAGCTGATGTGGCAAATTCAGTGAGCTGTTAGTTACAAAATCTCTATTGATATAGTTAGTGTATGTTTAGATTAGAGTATGATATAAACTCAACTTCTCCATCCTCTTTCCCTCCGAGATGTGTAATACAATTTAGTTTCTCTCTTCATTTCTACATACTTGCATTATTTATCATCTTCATATTACTAATTCTGAGATGGTATTAGAGCTTAAGCTCGATCTTATTACGATGTTGCTACCTCAAATATGATACGAACAGATCCAATTTCTACGGCGACTACATCTTCAACATCAACACTTGCAACTTCATCTATAATTGATATAAATCATTCACTTTATCTACAAAACGGATATAATCCAGGTATGGCAATTGTAACTCAATTTCTTAATGAGCAAAATTATCAACAAGGGAGTCATAATGTTATATGATACTGTTGTCTGCTAAGCTAAAATTAGGTTTGATTGATGGTTTAATTGTTATGCGTGCTGCAAACACTTCTATGAATGCATTGTGAAAACGATGTAATGATATGGTGGCGTCGTTGTAAAGCGTAATGTAACGTAATATGTAATAGAGGTAATATAACTCAACTAGGATAGGAAACAGGCAAATAATATTAAACTAAGAAAGCACTAGAAGATCAAATACAGGTACAAAGAATCAAAATATGCAAGTAAAGCTTGAAGTCTGTTACAGGATCACGGAAAAAAGTTCATTAATATGTTCAAGCCTCTGTGAAGAAAAGCATTTCAGAAGACTATAGGTTTCAGGGACATGCATTTGTTCAATGTATTACAGATCAGGATTTTAGTGGAATGAAGCAATAAAGTTACATAAGTCATAGCAACTCAACAGTGGTTTTTGAAGTTCATAATACGAAGACCTGAGAGCAAAAATAGTCGTCTATGAACCAGACCAATTGCACTAGGCGTCAGTGATCTGTGAAGGGAAAACCAAGTATTATCTATTGAAAAACTGTTGAGTGGAATTCATATTCGTAAAGAATGTTCAAAGTTTAAATACGAAGTTCAAAGATCGGAAGTCAGACTAGTTGCAGCACAAGAACTGCAGGAGAAAACTTGAAAAATATCCTAAGTACCTACACTAGGATGACTAGTTGACAGTTGGCCTTTACATGGACAATTTGGTCGACACTTAGACCACTAAGTGTCAACTGTCGAGAGTTGTGTGTTAACCTTCAAGTATTCTAAGTCAAAAGCACGACAAGGGAAGGTTGGTCGACAGTTAGCCCTACATAGGGACTTGGTCGACAATTGCAAATTAAAATTTCAACTGTCGACACTCAAGGCTCCTTAGGACCTCTCTTGTCGAAAGTTAGGACTTGGGAGAATTTCTTATTTAAGGCAATACAAGTAAATTATCCAGTCGACACTTGAAGACTTCACTTTGTTAATTACAGAAGCATAAACCAATTAACTTGGCTGTAATGATGCCACGTAAGGTGAAAAGTCTACACAAAAGAAGCGGATTGAATTCATTTTCAATCAGTTATCTTCCTCAGCTGCCAACTACAAATATGTAATGCCCCCAAATCCGGGGTCAGGAATCTGGGTCGTCACGCATCCATCCAATCAAGTAAAACCTGTATTTAACTCACTAATCCAACAAAACCACATCATAGACCCCAAATCCTTCACACACACAAGTTATAGACTTAGAAACGATGTACTACAAGTATCATCTGTTATTACAAACCAAATGTACTTACCAGGATCTCACACTATTATTCACAACCTCTACATGAAGTTTTGATAATCTCTAATACAAACTGTGACCTATCTGAATACTCTGGCCCACCTGAGGCAAAGCTGCAAAGAGTCTACAGAAAGCCAATGCTGTTCTCCGCACCATTGCAGGAGACTAACTCCTCACCGGAAAACTGGTTATCTGCTGTGTTGTGACATTTGAAAGAAAGCAAGAGTGAGCAATAATACCCGCAATAGTATAGAAAAGTTTTGAAAATGACTATTCAAATAAAATATCTTTGAAAATCTTTGTTATGCATAATATAAACAAAGTTTCAATAAAGTTTAAACGATGAACTTACTAGGTACTTCAACATATAATCTTTTCATAATTTATGAAAACCTCTGTTAAGCAAAGTATAAACAGAGTTCGAATTATACGTCATAAGTTAACGATACAAGGTGATTTAATATATCTAATCTTGTCTTAATATATTTCTGATATCTTTTCTTATAAAAGCATTATCATCGTTTCAACTTTTGTAACATATAAAGAGATTTTATTGATAAATCCTAACATATCCTTTCTTGTAAAATCACCGAGAACTCTTTGTTATGTCATTTATAATCAAAGTCTCAGAATTTTGTTTAAAAGATGAAGTTATGAGATACTTCATTTTAAAATCGTCTGTTTTGAACGATTGACCCTGCCAACACTCATCGGTCACCCAGCCGTAGCCTTTCTATCGGGGAGCCCTCGATAGTGTTGTAGAAAAATATCCATTCTAAATGATGAACTCTTTTGGAGTATGCGCTAGGTTGTACAACTCACGATGATCAGTCGTAGTTCGTACAACCCCTTGAATAACTACATGTAGGGGAGAAAAGACTGATTTACTTGTCCACCGATCGCTGAATCTCCTAAGGGTTGAACAGTCGGATTTACTTGTCCACCGATCGCTGAACTTTCCTGGTCGCATTAGGACCGAATAATTGAGGATGGATCGGTACCACTCGGCCACTAAAGCCACTCCTAGTTCGAATGGAATCCATGACTCTGAAATGTAAGGTACACCTCCCTTTCCCCAAGTAGAAACTTGTTGATAGGACTCCATGACTCTACCAAGACACAATATAACCTCGATTAGATGTTTGGTCAACGGTCCACTTACCCTAAGTAGACTTACTCTAATTGACTTTCTTAACTTACGACATTTCATCCCTTTTACTATGTGTTCATAATCTCGTTCTATGCACCAATATGTCATTTTGATAATCCTCAACAACTTTCGTGTTTTGATCGACAACAAATTACTCTCTTAGTTTTGGTAAAACGGTTGGTCAAAGTAGTACCTCCATAGTTGACTTTTCATTGAATCACTATTACGCGACTTGCACTCTAACATTTTTAATAAATCGAAAAATTAATATTTAAATACAAAACCACCTCGAGGAGCTTCTTGAGTATTTTTAATATTTATCATAAAAGTTTTGTTTCGAAAATAAGAGTTTAACTCGAGGAAAAACATTTTAAAAGTTGAGTCTCCTACGGAGTTTTACTATTTGCGCAGCTTTCACTGAAACTTCATTTTCTCCCAAACCGTGAAACCAATCGCCGCACCATTTTCACGTACGTGATACAGAGATCATTTAGAACAAAATGTTTAAAAATATTTGTTTTGGTTCAGGGCTGAAAAATCCCGAAGTGGCAGTTTAATCACAGTACGCTTTTGATGAATGACGTCATCGCGCAACTTTCGCTCTAATCTTTTTATAAAATCGAAATTTAATCTTTTTAACACGAAACCTTCGGGAGGGACTTACTAACGGGCTTTATCACTTTACTTAAAAGTTTCATGTTCCGAAAATTCTTTTATGGTCCTTAAAAACATCCGCAAAGTTTTTGCGTGATTATAAGGTAAGGGGTGATTTCGTAAAATGCCGATTATCAAAATGACCGTTTCTCCTAAACTGTAAATTCATTTCATACGATCTTTATATCAAAATGAAGCTTAAAACATAATCTAGCTATTAATGGCAGTGGTGATGCTTAGTAGTGGGGATTTAAAGCCCAAATTTACATACAAAAAGGGGTGTTAGAAAATCGGGCATTACGACGACTATGTTTACGTTATTTCCAAATACCAAACCATCACCAAATCATCAACAAATCACCAACAACCCATGATCTCATTAACACTACTAATCCAAGTCAAATATTTCAAGATCAATAACTCATTACAAGCACTAACATAGATTAATTAACAACAACCATCATTAAACAATCATAACTAACTATACATACCTGGATTATACTACTCATCACTAAATCATCCATAAAACTCATCAAAACTAAAATTCAAGGCTAGGGTTCTAGAAATTATACCTTCCTTGAAGATTGATTATCCCTTAACAAGCCTTAGATCATCCTTATATAAGCTTATAATGATCAAAACCTCAAAACAAAATCAAGAACACAAGTTAATTCTTGAAATCACTATTTACCCCGAACTGTAAAACATTAAAAACGGGTATGGGAATCAAGGAAGTGAGGAGAGTGGTTACCCTATATGCGTAGAGATTCTCGAGGGCTTCGATTTGAGTGGTAGGACGCGCGAAATGGCCAAGGGAAACTCAAGATACAAGCATTTCTTCTTCCTCCTCTTTTCTTTGTTTTTCCTCTCGGGTTTTCTTGATAAAAAAGGGGCAGAGCTTTTTGCTTGGCTAACTTTGTGTGAAATGACTTTGTTTGCTTGATATTTTCTCTTTTTGCCAACCACTTGCAAGTTAGTGGATTGTGAGGTAAGCTTGGTGATGTCACTTTGAGGACAAGTGTTGGCCAATCTTGGTTAAATGATGTAACTAATGTAGCTTGAACTACTTAATTTCCTTTCACATGAATGCTTTGAGATGTTGCACTTAGCTTGGTCCCTTGCACATGTTACTTGTTACATACTTGCTCTTGATCGTTTAATGTCTCTCTGCTCAGTTATCGTTCAATCTCGTTGATCGCTTTGAGGAATATATCCGTGGTTTATTGTTAGGGGTTTACTAGAAACCTTCTTGGTATCTTTCATTCCTTCATCAATCCTTCTTTATAATCCTTGGATTTAAAATCCTTCAATCTTAACATTATATACTTAATTCCTTCAGTGTCTGGTGGAATCTCGGAGNATGCTCGTCTTCGAATTCCAACGGCTTTTACATACAATTATTTTCATCACCGAACACTAATACGGACTTAGAATTTCCATATAAGAACTTCTATATAGGGTGGTCGGATAATATTACACGATCAACAAAAGTTACTATTCATCAAAAATTTCAAATTAGTCCAAAATTTTGGGTTATTACAAAATACGAGAGCTCCATTGAAGGCGATATTCATTTTATAAAGCTTGTATTTGTAAGGTTATGCTGTCGAATTTATTGTAGCTAATCAGTATTGATTAGAGTGTAGTAAACTCAAGTTTTATATTAATAAAATGATATATTCCTCGAACTTGTTTGTGTTTGATTCAATTCCTTAACTTAACGAAGAACTAAAAAAGAAATCGAATTATTTGTGAGTATATTCAACCCCCCCTTCTACAATACTTTGGGACCTAACAGTCATGGTTGTTGAATTCGATTCCACTGGAAATTCGTAAGAGCGTTGTATATTTGATAACTGCTAAGGCTATTTGGGATGATCTAGCGATTCGTTTTGCTCAGAGTAACTTGCCTAGGTTTTTTCAACTAAAAAGGAATTGATGTCATTATCTCAAGGCTCAATATTTGTTACTACATATTTTACCAATTTTAGGACCTTAGTTGATGAAATGGATGATTTATCAGCTCTGCCTCGCTACTCTTGTGTTGCTCATACTTGTACTTGTGAATTTGCTACTAAACTGAGGTGTATGATCGAATGCAGTAGTTGAGTCAATTTTTAATAAGGCTTGGTGATCATTTTACTGCTATGGGGGTCAATTATTCATGATAAAACCATTGCCTAGTCTAAGTCAAGCTTACTCTATCCAGCTTCAATAAGAAGTTCAAAAAAAATGTAGTCATTCTGTAACTCCTATTGACTCAGTTGCTATGAATGTCAAGTTTCACAATAATAAAGGTCGAATACTCAGAATGGGGTGTATTGATGTTCATGTTTAGTGTGATTTTTGTCATCTTAGTGGTCATATTAGAGAAAAAAGTTTTTACATAGATATCCTGAATGGCGATGCCTATATGGCCAGCCTAAACCTAAACCGAGAGTGCATGTCAAAAAGGCTGCTCAGACTTCAAAAACTATTTAGTTTTCTAGTAATCTTGATACTGTTGATATGTCATCAGACACAACTTCTCTTGCTTTCACATAGACTTACTGTCAATAAATTGTAACTATGATACAAGCTAGTCCCAAAACTCTTACACCTTGGCAGAGCAATCATGTAGATAACACTCCCTTTGCTGCTACATCTTCACGTATTCAAGGTAAATATTTATGTTCTGCTTCCTCTGTTCATACTTTACAAATGATGTCTATAACTCATCAAGTTGACCCGATATTGGACTCCGGTGCAACTGACCACATTATATATCAGTTGTCTGTTGGAAGAAAGGATGTCACTCAAAAAATCACACAACTCAAATATTTTGGAGAAGAGGTATTTTATATAAAGAACATTGCTTGAAAATGACTTGATAACAAATGACTTGGTACAAGGCTTTTTATAGTACTCTATAGAAAGATCTAGACTCTTACTTTAATGCTAGACTCCAAAAGACTAATTAGAACTTTCAATGGATAGTTCTAGAGATTAGATGCATGTAGACTAATACATTGAACTTAGAAAGACAAGTATATGTACCAAGAATACTCTAGAATCACCCAAACACTTCTAGTATTTTATAATCAACATTATATTTTATTTTTAACATTGTCTTTGTTACAAATCCTCGTCCACGTCCTCTTCCTTTTCCATGTACAAATCCTCTTCCTCGTCCTCGTCCACGACCTCTTTGACTCCTTGTGTATCTTCCTTCATTATCTTTGAAAGATAATTTTTCTTGTAAGGCTTGCTCAATCGGCTCCTTCTTTTTTAATATTTTTTCTTCATGGGCTTGTAATGATCCCATAAGCTCATCAATTATCATTTCATCTATATCTTCAGCTTCCTCAATTGCCACAACTTTGTAATTAAATTTAGAGTCAAGTGAACGAAGAACTTTTCCAATAACACGAACATCACTTACCTCTTCTCCATTACTTTTCATTTGGCTGACAACGATCAAGACCCTTGAAAAATAATCTAAGATTGATCAGATTCCTTCATTCGCAAAGCTTCAAACTGGCCAGGAAGTGTTTGTAGCCGAACTCTCTTCACTTTTGCATCTCCACTAAAAGAAGATTTTAGAATATCCCAAACTTTCTTTGATGTTGTTGCAGAAGCCACCTTTTGTAGCATAGAATCATCCAAACATTGATGAATGATCATGATCACCTTTTGATCCTTCTTTCTTTGGGCTTGATGTTGATCTTTTTGAACTTGATTCAAACTTGCATCATTTTTCTGCACCACAAATCCTTTCTCCACAAGTTCCCACACATCATTTGCTCCAAGGATCGCCTTCATACAAATGCACCAATTCTCATAATTGTCCTTGGTGAATTTAGGCATTTGCCATTGAGACATTCCATTCGCCATGATCTCCTTCTTTAAAAATCACAAGTCTTCTTTAAAGACAAGTAGAACCATTGGCTCTTGATACCACTTTGTTGGAACAAAGGATGTCACTAAAAAACTCACATGACTCAAATATTTAGAAGAAGAGGTATTTTATATAAAGAACATTTCTTGAAAATGACTTGTGAAAATGACTTGATAACAAATGACTTGGTACAAGGCTTTATATAGTACTCTATTGAAAGATCTAGACTCTTACTTTAATGCTAGACTCCAAAAGACTCATTAGAACTTTCAATGGATAGTTCTAGATATTAGATGCATCTAGACTAATACATTGAACTTAAAAAGATAAATACATGTACCAAGAATACTCTAGAATCACCCACACACTTCTAGTATTTTATAGTCAAAATTATATTTTAATTTTAACATCCACCCTTAATTTTGACTATGCCAAGTAGGCTCCGAAATTTGTTGAAGACGTCACTTTTGAGAGGCTTTGTAAAGATGTATCTTATTTGATCTTGGGACTTCACATAGTTGACTTCCACATCATTTCTTTCAATGCACTCCCGAATATAATGATATTTTGTGTCAATATGCTTGCTCTATTCATGAAATACCAGATTTTTCGCCAAAGCTATAGCGGACTTGTTATCAACCAATATTTTCACGGATTCATTTTGTGGCATGTTGAGCTCCTCCAAAACTCTCCATAACCATATATATTGACAAACACAAGAGCATGCCGCCACATATTCCGCTTCACAAGTAGATATGGGAACAATTGGTTGCTTTTTTGAACTCCATGAGAAAGATGTATCACCTATAAAGAACACATATCTTGTGGTACTCTTTCGTTCATCAATGTCACCGGCCCAATCACTATCACAATAACCAACAAGTTTGAACTCATTAAAATGATGATATATTAATCCATAATCAATTATACCTTTAAGATAACGAAGTATCCTCTTGGCCGTCTTCAAGTGTGTTGTTGTTGGTGTCTCCATGTAGCGACTAACAAGTCCAACTCTATAAAGTATGTCGGGCCTCGTGCAAGTCAAGTATCTCAAACTTCCCACAAGACTTTTGAAGTAAGTAGGATCCACCTTCTCAGATTCTTTGGATTTTGACAACTTTGTGCCACATTCAATGGGGGTGCAAATGGCTTGACATTGTTCCATCTTGAACTTCTTTAAAATCTCCCTTGTATAGCTTCCTTATGATATTAGTATTCCATCATTCATTTGGTTCACTACAATGCCAAGATAGTATGACGTAAGCCCAATATCGGTCATCTCAAACTCTCTTGCCATATCTTGCTTAATTTTCTTAAACAAACTTGGACTATTGCCTGTAAATATCAAATCATCCACATACAAGCACGCAAGAAGAGATTCACCATTTTCAGTAACCTTCGCATATAGAGCATGTTCGTGAAGACACTTGTAAAACCCTTGAGCTTTAAAGTATTAGTCAAGTCTACTATTCTAAGCCCTTGGTGCTTGTTTCAATCCGTATAGGGCCTTCTTTAATTTCCACACTTTTCTTTCTCGTCCTTTGATGATGTAATGGTTGCTCTACATACATGATTTCTTCAAGAACGCCATTCAAGAAGGCGGACTTCACATCCATTTGATGAATTTTACATCCATTTTGTTCCGCCTAAAAGATGATTAGCCTTATAGTCTCCATTCTTGCAACCGGGGCAAAAACTTCATCATAATCCACTCCAGGTCTTTGATTGGAGCCTTTGGCCACCTGTAACACCCCCAGATTCGGGGTCAGGGATCCGAGTCGTTACGGTCTTTAATTCAATTAACAATACTTAACTTGAATCATAAATAAATAACTGCATGCTATGACCCATCAATAATTCACACACACCACAACCAGTTATAGTCCCAGAGATGAAACTGAAATAAGTACCCAGTCATGTAATCCACAAATTATAGTTATTACAGACCCAAAAGAATAAACATAAGTTTTTTCGCTCTTTGCCATAATATTACACAAGTCATAATATAATTAAGTCTGATACCAAAAGCTAAAAGTCAAGCCTAGGGGTAACATCTACCTCTGCAGCAATGGCGACTAAGATATCAGCGGGTAGTCGAGGAACGTTTCCCACGGACTTGCGCAAGGGTGAGCAATATAGCCCACAAGAATATATATATATAACTGACTGATAATGCAACATGCTTTTCATAATATCTCTAAAACCTTTGTTATGCATAATATGAACAATGTTTTAATAGAGTTTGAACGATGAAGTTACTAGGTACTTCAACATAAAATCTTTTCAGAATTTCTGAAAACCTCTGTTTATTAAAAATATGAACAGAGTTCAAATGTACATCATAAGGTATTACTATAAGGTGATCTTATATATCCAACCTTGTCTTTTAATATCTTTCAGAAATCATTTCTTATAAAGCATTATTATCAATTCTCTTCTTATTTGTAACATGTACATAATGTTATGATTAAAACATACAAGGCGATCTTATATATATATCTAACCTTGTCTTTTAATATTTTTCTTGAAAAACTACTGAGCACTTCTTTGTTATGTCATTTATAACCTAAGTCTTAGTCTTTTATTTCAAATATGAAGTTACTAGATACTTCATTTTAAAAATGTCATTTTGAACGTTTGACCCTGCCAACTCTCATTTACCACACAGCCGTAGCCTTTCCTACGGGGTGCCTTTGATAGAGTTGCAGAAAATATCCATTCTGCATGATGAAATAATAATTTGGAGTGTCACCGCGCCAGGTTGTATACTTACGATGATCAGTCGCAGTCGTACAACCCCAATATTGTCTACATGTATTAGGAAGAACTGCTCCTAGAACTTCCTCAGGAATGAACCGCTCCCGGAACTCTTCCTGTTGGGATGAACCGCTCTAGGAACATCCTGGCCATTTGGGCCAATAAATAGTGCTGGGCCAGCACTATTCGGCCTCTTAAGCTAACTCCTAGTTCGAATAGAATCCATGACTCCAAATCGTAAAGTACGCCTCCTTTTCCCCAAGTAGGAACTTGTTAATAGGACTCCACTAAGAAGTCGTATCGATTTGGAAAGGAGGACCCACCAATATTTCACAAGCAATACTTGTTAATGGATTAGACTTGTTCCTTGACTTACTTCCCGATCGTTGGGCAAGTAATAAAATCTTCTTTCTAATTCTTTAGCAACTTCCTTAATAATTTTTAAACAATCATTGAGCAGGACTCCACATCTGTTGAGTGAATATTTAAATGTCCTTTGTATAGAGATTTAAATTGAAAATAGGATTTGGGATCCTCTCTTTACTTTTTAAATATCCTTGATAAGGTTCGAAAACATTTTCGAAAGTATAGACGGTAAAAGATGATTTTCAAATCATTTTTATTCTTATCTGGAAATAGTTGATGAGTATTTGGATAATATTCTTTAATTAAATATCTATTAAAGAGTATCCTTAAATAAAATGATTGTGATTTAAATCCTTATATGTATATTCAAAAATAATACTCATCTTGTAATTCTCGAAAACTCTTTCTTAGCAAACTTCTTTGGATATATACTCAAAATAATATCCACTTGATAATTCAAGTTAATTGTTCAAAAACAAAATCTTTAAGTAAAT
>PHNY01296646.1:3921-14582 GCA_003724115.2 Anethum foeniculum
CTAATAAAAAACAAAGTCTACTGGGAATAGAAGTCAATTCGTGTTTGTAGTTGTGATTTAATAATATAAGATTTTAAAAATAATTATATAATTATTTAGTTAGTACCAAAATTTTAGAATACAGAACCCTGGTACTATATTTTTTTTTTTTTATATTATAGTTGTATTGTTTTTTTTTTTTGCACTTATTAATAGAGACTTAATAAAATTCAAGTACATTTATAACTAATGGGATGAATACTAACTAATAGAAAACAAAGGGGAATAGAAGTCTATTCGCGTAAGTAGCTGACTGAATAATAATATAATAAGGAAAATATATATTATATAATAATATAATTAAAAAATAGATATTACATAATTATCTTGTACCAAAATTTGGTACTTTGGTACTTTAGTACCGTGTTCCATTTAAACATGGTTTCGCTTATTAATAAAGTGTATAGATTACGCTTCTAACATGAATCCCAGTAAAATACACTAGCGTAAGAATTAACGTTTTTAATAGACATTTAATAATTTTGGTAGAATAAATCCACAATAACTAAATTTTCGAGACTATGCACCACTTATGTTCTGCAGAAGGAGTTCACAATTTTTTAGATTTTTTTTTTCCACATATTCAGCTTGATTTTTAAATATATTTCCATAATTATCGTCATATTTTATTAACCACGATCATTAGTGGATGGGACCTGAAAGGCGGTGGTTTACCCTGCGGCGGCGGATGTCAGCGGTTCGAGTCCGCTTTTTTCCAACTCGTGAACTTAGCCTATACAAAGCTATATGATAGTACCAATTTTTCCGATTTGACGGTTCGATCTATGATTTATCGTTCATGTGTTATCACTTATAACTATTTCGGTTAAAGCACAACTAAATTAGATAAGCTAAAACACGCATAATAATGGTAAGTTAATACGTTTATATTGCTTTAAAAATACTCTTTCCGTCCCAAATTAACTGTTTTGTTTGATTTTTTGGTGGTCAATTTGACCCAACTTTAACATAAAATTATGAATTATTCTTTCATAATTTCGAAAAATTGAAAAATACATTATAAAGTATATTTGATAATCTTTTAAATAATATATTTTTTATAAATTTTTTTAATTATATAATATACGTAATTTTCAGTCAAAATTCAGTCAATTTGACTACAAGAAAGTCTAATAGGACAGGTAATTTGGGACGGAAGGAGTATATAATTAGTCATCCGATTAATCATTTCGGTTACTTACCAATTATCCAATTAAATATTATAAGGTATCCGTGCCAACAAATTTCGATTCCCATTTTTTAGAATATTGGGTAAAATAGTAAAATTAACAAAAGGAAATGTGTGGTGTACTAGTGGACTTGGGCAGTTCCAGAGAGGGAAGCAACCGTTTGGCGCCACTTTCCTCATTTTCTCAACCCACTCCTCCTACTCTCTTTTACGTACAACATTCTCTTCAATTTTCAATCTTTATATATTTATACTTGTATTATAATCCATGACCAACTGGAACTAAAGCTTTGGAAGTTGAGAAAATAATGTTGGAAGTAATTTTTGGATGGAGAAAGGCATCTGAGTGGTAATTTCTTCTATTCTTTGCATGTTAACTCTCCTTTGTACTTAATATTATAAACATTTATTTATGTGTCACATGCAGCTAAATTTCTCAGCTTCTTTCTTGTATTTTGAATTGTTACAGTAAGAAATTGCTCAGACGGGTACAGTGCCGCCTTAAGCTGCTCAAGAACAAGAGAAGCTCGATTCTACGCCATTCACGCGATGATGTTGCTCAGCTTCTCAGATTTGGCTATGATCAAAATGCCTTCAGTCGGGTGCATATCTGCTTTGTTAATTTAATTTGTTTACATATTAGTAATGGATATGTATTCATTATGTTCAATCGACTATTTATATGTGCTGTTGAATTTTATTTACATATGTCTTATTCCAAGGAGTGCTAGAGGATGTGACCATTTACTTTTTTACTAACTGATATGCAGATTGAGTATATTATTAAGGATGAAAGCATATTGGCAGTGTATGATCTGTTGGAAGCTTTCTGTGAATTTATCATTATTAATCTTCCATATATCCGAAAGCACAGGTACTCAATGTTTCATGCCCTTGTCCCTTGATCTTGTGTTTCTTCATTTTTAAAAAAAATGTTGTTTCAAGTGTGTAGTGATAATCAGTTTCTGATCTGTTTTGTTCATTAAGTTGGTTGAACAAGTTTAAGAAATGGTGTCACTTATTGATGGCTTACTGTGGTTATATTTCGTGTTTTCAGGGACTGTCCTAATGACATTAATGAGGCAGTGTCAACTCTGGTATTTGCATCTGCAAGATGTGGGGATCTGCCTGAGCTTCGCAAGCTTCGAAATCTCTTTGGCCAGCGTTATGGTCAGAAGAATACAAAGATTGCTCTTGAGTTACTTCCCGGAAATCTCGTGAACCAAACAGTAGGTTGCTTAAAGCTTTTGTTGATATATTGTGAATGTTTTCTCAGCTTATGTTTCTTAAATTTTTATTGAACAGATCAAAGAAAATCTCTCTATGAGATCAGTGACTGATGATGCTAAATATAAATTGATGGATGAAATATCTAGCAGCCTTAAGGTAGAACCCTTGGCACTTGAGTACACTTCCAAGTGGCAACAACTTGAAAGAACGAATCCTGAAAGCCATAGCCTTCAAGAAAGCCAAAGCAGTGACAGCGAAACAATTCCAGAAAGTGTCAGTTATGGTAGGCAGAGCAAATATGGAGATTCTGAATTACAGGCTTCGAGTGTTAGCAAGGATGAAGAAGATGAAGAGGGAAATAAATCTCCCCTAGCACTAGACTACTCCAAGCAAACTTTTTTTACTGATAGACACAAGGAAGGAGGTATATATGAAGATTCTACATCAGAAATTTTATCCGACCAAAGGCCAGAAAAAATCGTTTATCTAGATGATATTGAGGAGTTTAAGTATCCTATTTGCAAAGATGGCAATAACATCCAAGATCAAAGACTTTTTCTGTTCAAATCATCTAATTTAGCAACAAAGAAATCTGAAATCCAGTACGAGGGAGATATAGAGCTATGTAGCTCAGCTGATAAGAAAGCAAGCTCAAGAAGCTATATAAAGAATAGGAAGGCAAATGGGAATAAATGGAGGAAGACATTACATTCTGGGGAGAACAGAAAAGCTAATGATGTGGAATCGGCTAATTATTATGGGATTCTGTTAAATCCAAAACACAAGCCTTATGGCCGCAGAGATCATCCCAAGAAGATGCAAAAGAAAGACGGTCCGAAATCGTTTATTACATCAGACCAGCCCTCTGAAAATATAGTGAATAACTGCAGCTTGGAAAGTCCTTGTTATTTATGCATTGGTAATGACAAAGAGGATTCAGAAAGTCCACCATTGCAGCATAAGAGGAGAATTGCAGCTGTGGAACATTCTCGCGGGCTCTACAATAATCCAAGTACCTGCAATGGAGTCAGAATTGCCAAGCCTGGGACAGTGCACAAAGAAAAGATGTGTATAGATCGTCTTCCTGACAAACAAATTAGTCAAGTGGAACAGGAAGCAAAAAGTGTTAGCACATTGATAAGCCAGAAAGGAACTCAACAATTTTACTTGAGGGCCATCACTTTGCCACCTAAAAGCCCTAAAGATGATCAGGCTGATGGCATTCTTCGGTCAAATTCATTCCCATTTAAACAGCCAGCTGATCATTGGAGTAATACACCTCGTATCCATCCCAATTTGCCTGACTACGATGAATTAGCAGAACACTTTATAACACTCAAGAAAGCTGCATTGCAGAAGCAGCACCAGAAGAGAAAGTAGTGACTTGGGCATGTTAGTGTTTAGCTCATTTGTTTTGCAGTTCATCTGCCATTCTCAGTATTGTTCCATTAATTAGTTTGAATTTGATATAGTTTAGATTTTATTGCTCATTCTATTCTGAAAACAGTTGGGAGATGTTTGTTCACTGTAGTTAAAGCTTTCCAATGAAAAAGAAACTGTTTTAATGCCTAGTTATTTACACTGGCATGTAATAAACATTCCAAACTATTTTTATTGAGATTCCCTTTATGTCGTGTACTGTAGGAATAGCCTTTTGATTATTAAACATTATTTCCCAAAAAATATATTTCATATTAAAAAAATGAAGTAAAGCTGAAGAACGAAAATTCAGCATGAAAATGGGAAGAAGCTGCTATATCTCTGGTTTATAGCAGGAGCGTTATTATTAACTCCGAGTAAACGAGGTGGTCATTAATGCAGTGAAAACGAATGAAATTGGTAGAGTGGGGAGAGACTTGACGCTGCAGGAAGTACTACAAATGAAGTTAGTAGAAATTGAGAGAAGGAAGCAAGTAAGCTCTGAATCAACTAGCCTAAGTCCTTCCCCTGCACTTAGGCGCTTGCTGCAGATTACTGATTTCGTTATACAATGTTCCAGCAAATAATTGGAATCGACATTGAGCACTTTGTTACAAATGAATAGTTTCTTGACTCTGGTATTACAATACTGAGGTTTAAAGCTACTGTATCATCTCGGGAGGGGAAGTATTGCACTATTGCAGGTATCCATCCGGATTGCATAGATGTCTGCAGAGAAAATGCGGCTGGAGAAACTTGGCTTTAGTAACAAAGTATGTGGTCGTTTTGATGCTCAATTATTACCTAGTGTACATGATTGTTCACAATTAAGTCTAATTGTACATATTAGTCTCAGTAGTAGTATTACCTTTCTACCCTTAGTTAGTTCCCGCGCTTGTACATTTCAACCATCCCTGGTTAATCAATACAATACAGATACAAATCTTTTTCTCATTCGTCTCTTTAGTTTACTTAAAAGTTATATACAAACTGTAAGTTTTTACATGGTAACAGAGCCTAACGGCATCGATCTAATCTGCTTCATCATCTTCACATCTATTCAAGCTTCAAGATCAGTTTCAATGGCGAATCTTCATCGAATCACAATCTTCATCTTCTTCATTAGCTAAATTTTTCATCTTCTTTATCATTTCACAATATCTTGTATGTAGATTGTATCTCAATTGATCTTAATTCCTTGAAATTTCGTATCAATTGATTGCATAATTCTGTGTTCTTGTAATCTTTAACAAAGGTGTTTTGTGTTTTTTTTTTTCATTCTGCGTATTCTTGATCTTCTTCTTATTTGCACTCTACGTGTTTGTTTTTACATCTCTTTCATTTTTCTAAGATTCTACATCTGCAATCATGGCAATAACTTCTCAATCACAAAACACTCACGAATCTCAAAACACTCAAAATACTCAAACTCAATTTCACAATACTCAGTCTTCTCTTAATTTTGATCATGATAATCCTCTTCACCTACAATCATCTGGCAGTCCTGGTATGAAATTAGTGAATGATGTGTTTGATGACACTGGTTTTAGCAATTGGAAAAGATCAGTTATGATCGCCTTATCTGCTAGAAACAAACTTTGCTTTGTTGACGGTTCTTTTCCTAAACATGCTTCTAATTCTCCTAATCTCAAGAGTTGGTCTCGATGTAACGACATGGTCATATCCTGGATTCTTAGTGCATTATCTAAATCCATTGGTCGTAGTGTCATTTACTCCACTTCTGCTCATCAAATGTGGCTAGAACTTGAAGAAAGGTATGGGACATCTAATGGAGCTCAGTTGTTTGGTCTGCATAAAGAATTAACAGAGGTGTCTCAAGGAAATACTTCAATCGCTTCATATTTTACTAAGATCAAAATGTTGTGGGATGACATTGACTCCCTGTGTATGCTTCCTGTTTGTTCATGTGGATGCACCTGTGGTGCCTCACAAAAACTCACTCAATTTCAACAAGATCAACGAGTTATACAGTTTCTTATGGGTCTCAATGACACATATAGTATGATGAGAGGATCAATCTTAATGAGATCACCACTTCCCTCTCTAGGTCATGTTTACAGTTTGCTTCTACAAGAGGAGGCTCAAAGGGAAATTCACTCTTCTGGCCAGTTTTTGACTGATTCTGCTGCTTTATATGCCAATTCTCCTAAATTTCCGAATCACTTTAACAAATCCAAGTCTGCTGTTTCAGATGGAAAGAAAGCTGTCCAGTGCAACTACTGCAAGAAACCAGGACATCTCATTGACAAATGCTATAAACTACATGGATTTCCTCCCGATTTCAAGTTTACCAAGCCTAAAAGATTTGCTGCTCAGGTTGAACTTTCAACAACTGCTCAAGATTCCACTGGTGGTTCTTCTATTGTTTCTACAGTTCAGAATGATAACAAATTGCCTAAAGGAATTACTCTAGAAATATGTGCTCAGCTAATGAACATGTTAAAGTCTGCTACACAGTCATCTCAACAATCATCACCAGCTGATCAATGCTCTTTTGCAAACTTTGCTGGTGCAGTCTCTGCTTATACTACTCATACCTCTTGTCTTTCTGATTCTCATAATAGTGATTGGATCATTGACACTGGTGCGACAGATCATATGTGTTTCAACAAACATTTATTCTCCTCCTTAAAACCCAGCCCTAATAACATCACTATTTCCCTACCATATGGGCACCATATTGATATCTCATTTACAGGAACAATCCATCTACCTAATGACATTGTCCTAAATGATGTTCTCTATGTTCCAACTTTCAAGTACAACCTAATTTCTATCAGTAAACTCACTCAACAGTTACATTGTTCTGTTAACTTTGCACATACCATGTGTTCTTTGCAGGGCTCTTCAATGAAGAAGCCTTTAGCTCTTGGTAAACTCTGCAAAGGACTCTATCTACTTTCATCATCTACTCCATCTGCTGTTTTCACTCCTGATGCTTCTCATATCTCTAGTATGCATGTTACTTCTGTCACTAGTAATAAAAATCTTTTGTTATGGCATTCTAGATTGGGACATCTTCCCATATCAAAGCTTAAGACCTTGTCACTTTGTAATGTTGATTTCAGTCAGTTGGATGTATTAAAATCTTGTGACATTTGTGCTCAAGCAAGGCAACATAGATTGCCATTTCCTCATAATTCAATTCAATCCTCTGAAAAATTTCAGTTAATACATATTGATCTTTGGGGGCCTTACCATACTCCCACTTACAATAAATACAAATATTTCATTACTCTTGTTGATGATTTTACCAGGGCTACCTGGACTCATCTACTTAGCTGCAAAAGTAATGCTTTCAATATTATAAAACAGTTCATCTACATGGTCAAAACTCAATTCAATTTTCAAGTCAAATGCATAAGGACTGATAATGCATGAGAGTTAGGTTCATCTCATAATTCCGCTGCTTATCTTCTTTCCCAAGGTATAATTCATCAAACTTCTTGTGCTTACACACCTCAACAAAACGGAGTTGTTGAGAGGAAGCACAAGCATTTATTAGAAACTTTTAGAGCTCTACTTTTTCAATCCGAACTACCCTTGTGCTATTGGGGGGATTGTGTTTTAATTGCAACATATCTTATTAACCGACTTCCTTCCAAAGTTTTGCAAGGTCTATCTCCTTACGAGTTGTTACGTAACAAACCACCTTCTTACCTGCATTTGAAACCTTTTGGCTGTCTTTGTTATAGATCTATTCCTAAACCATTCCGAGATAAATTCACTCCAAGAGCTAGCACATGTGTATTTCTTGGTTATCCTTATGGAAAAAAGGCTTATAAAGTCCTAGATATCCAAACCAAAACAGTCCATTTCACTTGAGATGTCATATTTCATGAGGAAATATTCCCTTTTGTTACAGGTCAATCTTCTGTTTTCTTTCCAAATAATGTACCTGATTAAGATATTCCATCTGATTCATTTTTAAATTCAAACTCTGATTTAGATTCTGATTCAGATTCTACAATTCATCATACTGACTTCACTAATCAGCATCCTACTATCTCTGATAATAGTCCAACTGCTTCTGCTAGTCTTGATACCACATCTGCTATTGCTCCAAGACACTCCACGAGAACACATAAGTTACCTCAATACCTCCAGGATTATATTCATCCTTACACTTCTTCATGTCACTCTTCTATATGTGATATAACTATCAATTCCTTATATGTTTCTCACCCTACATCTTCTGTCAAATCTGTTTGCTGCAATGTTGGCACTTTGAATTTGCCTCCTGCTGAACCAAAAACTTATGAAGAAGCCTCGAAATTTCCTGAATGGCAGCAGGCCATAGCTCAGGAATTCTCTACTTTGGAAGCTAATAAAACTTGGGATCTAGTCCCTCTCCCTCCTGGCAAGAAAGCTATTAGCTGTAAATGGGTTTTTAAGGTTAAACATCATGCTGATGGAACCATAGAGAGGTATAAAGCACGTTTGGTTGCGAAAGGTTTTACTCAAAAAGAATGTGTCGACTATTTTGAAACCTTTTCTCCCGTAGTTAAAATGACTACCATCAGAAGTCTTGTAGCTGTGGCTGTTAAGAAAGGTTGGAAAATGTTTCAACTCGACGTTAATAATGCATTCCTCCATGGTGATTTACATGAGGATGTATACATGAAACCACCACCTGGTATGGTCTTGTCTGATCCTCATTTAGTTTGCAAGCTATTGAAATCTCTATATGGACTTAAACAAGCATCCAGAAATTGGTTTGCTAAGCTCAGTGCTGCTCTTATTTCCAAAGGTTATCAATCTTCTAAAAATGATCACTCTCTATTCTATAAGAAAACAGGGTCTTCAGTTGTCTACATGCCTGTTTATGTAGATGATATTTTAGTCGTTGGTAATGATGATGCTAAAATCTGCCATATCAAGTCTTACTTAGATTCTGTTTTTAAGATAAAGGATTTAGGAGTTCTTCACTATTTCTTGGGGTTAGAATTCTCGCAGGTGGCATGGTTGTCTCTCAACATAAATTTGCCACTGATCTACTTAATGACTTTGATTGTTTACATTCTTCACCATCTGTAAACCCATTAGATCTTTCTATCAAGCTTCTTCCAGATAAGGGTGAATTATTTGATGATCCTGCATTATACAGAAAATTAGTTGGCAAACTTAATTTTCTTACAAATACAAGGCCTGATTTGGCATTCTCTTTTCAACATTTAAGCCAATTCATGGCTACACCTCGTTTACCTCATTGGGAAGCAGCTCTTTATGTTCTCAGATATTTGAGTACAAATCCATCTCAGGGATTGTTTTTTAGTTCTTCTCCTGATTTCAGTTACAAGCATATTATGATGCTGATTGGGCTTCTTGTGCTTATACTAGGAAATCTGTTAGTGGCTATGCAGTACTTATTGGAGGAAGCCTAATTTCTTGGAAATCCAAGAAACAACACACCATATCTTTATCTTCAGCAGAGTCTGAATACAAATCTTTGCGTCGAATTACTGCAGAGCTTGCCTGGCTTTCTCGATTGCTTCAAGAACTAGATGTTCCTGATGTTCTACCAGTACCAGTAAAATGTGATAGTCAGGCAGCTATCTATATAGCTAAGAGTCCTGTATTCCACAAATGAACAAAGCATATTGACATAGATTGTCATTTTGTACACGAAAAATTGCTTGGAGGCCTTATATCTCTTTCATAAGTTCCCACTTCTTTGCAACTTGCAGACGTACTCACCAAACCCCTTACTGGTCTTCAACATCACTCCATCATTAGCAAGTTGGGTGTGCAGTCCCCCACTTCCAACTTGAGGGGGGGTGTAGATGTTATTACTTATTAGTGTACATGATTGTTCACAATTAAGTCTAACTAGCTTTATAGCCCGTGCCATGCACGGGCATGCTCGATAATATTATATAATGTTTTTATAATTTCGATATACTTTTGAGATATTTGAAAATTTAAGTTAGTGATAATTGTTGTGAGGTTAACATCCTTATTTATTTATTTTATTCATAAAAAGTTTGCAGTCGCATTTATATTATTGTACAATTATCTGTAAATATTACATAATATGTTATTTGTGTTGTATTAGTAGTAATTTCGCTTAAGACACGTGCACAGTGTGGATGTGATTATATACTCTCAACTTGCCAGTAAATATTTGATACTAAATAGTATATTTTTGTGTTGTATTGGTAAAGACTTTCGCATAATGCACGTGCATGATGATGTAAATGTGATTATGTTATTATCTATTTGTAAGTAAGTATTTAATAATTTATATTATGTCATGAATAATCATATTAAATGTTAAATTTTAAAAAATATTACTCCAAATGATTTTGCAGGTGTACTCTAAATTAGTTGTCAATGATTTCTTTTCGTCAGCCACTTAAATAATGATTAATAAGTATTATATTATTGTCGACTTACCTGTAAATATTTGATATTACATAAGGGTCCTGTTCCCTGACAATCGATTGTCAGGGAACACTTATCCGACATTCAGTGTTTTAGCCGTTGGATCAACGATCCAACGGCTGAGATTAAAAAAAAAAAATCAGTCAATCCGCTATAATTTTTAGCGGAGCGGCCCGTCACTCCGCTAAAAATTATAGCGGAGCGGCCCGTCACTCCGCTAAAAATTATAGCGGAGTGACTTGTAAAAGTCACAGAAGCAGTGAAACAGCTTCATGTTGGTAAACTTCTCGTGACTACCTGTTTGATGTGTTATAGGCCATCAAAACACCTCACTCTTTCCAATGGAAGTAGTTTTGTTTGCAGAAGGAAAAGATAAAGA
>PHNY01296659.1:0-17289 GCA_003724115.2 Anethum foeniculum
TACAGGAGAGATTTACAACACTAATAAATCTGTGTGATTAGATTATCAAAACTGTTCCTGATCTATAGCTATATTTAAAATCAAAACAGATCATAATTATCATGGCTTGATTGTAGCAGTGATTTGAATGATGGGCTGATTCTCTGCAATAACTTTAATAGAACCAAAGTCATATTTTCACAAGTGCATTTAACAACCAAACTAAACAAGAAACCATACAATTTTTGTCCTGCATTACTTAAGCAGTTCAGGAAACCATACAGTTTTTGTTAGTACATTATTTGAAGAGATCTTGGGCCCAAAATATAAAAGTAAACCAACCCCTAAATTTGACCATTGATTTTTTGTCTAACAAAATCCAGAAAATGTATCAAGCATCTAGACTCGTACCAAAAGACAAACTCGTGTAGTGTTACATTATCACAAAATTTCCAATAAAAACTAGTCCTAAAACATTTATTATAAATTATGCATGTATTTATAATAAAACATAGAGTATATTCATTGTATTTGTTTATCTTTTTTACTTTTTATTTTGTATAAGAAATATTCATAAATTTTTATGGTTAATTATCATATTCATCTGGAATTTGTCAAGTCAATGTAGGGCAAGTCTATTCACAAAAGTACCTCTAGCATTTGAGATTTTTTCTTAGAAAACTTCATGAGATACCCAGGGCTAACAATACCAAAAAAGAAATAAAATTATTATCAACCTGTTCAAATATCAAACATATCCCATTTTTCCTCCTGTATCTGTTTTACATAGTTACTACTGTGAGCAGATAATAATCTTTTTCTTAGAATAAAGTAAAATCTTATCATTTGCTCCAACAGTAGCATTTTCACTGCAGTCCTTTATTTTATTTCACAATTACAAAATACCATAACAGTACAAACTCTAATATGTTATTACAGTTTAACAGTAATTCTGAACAGAGCCTATGTTATGAATGATACGGTAGGGATCAGGATCCATTTATTACACTCGAAAGCCAAAAACACTTTAACAAGAAGCAAAATAATACAACTTCTACAAACAAGATTTTCACCATCTCCATACAGGATAGAATTGAGGCCCAACAATATCTCTAAAGCATGTCAACCAACACATAATCACTCCAAAGCTTTAAATCTAGCAATGCGCACAGCCATGGCAACATAAAATCGCTCTTTTAGGTTGTACAAGAACAGGTAATATGCATGTCTCCATTGACGGCTTAGCACTAAAGTTCCGATGAGACCCCAAAAAGAAGTGCTGAAACCAAGTACAACACTTACATATAGCCACCTCTCATATTCACTGTCTTCACCATCAACATCATACTCGATGGAAGGACGGATTTGATCAGATGGTTCATCTCCTGGACAAGTATTTGTCAGTGGTTTACCACAAAGTCCAGGGTTCCCCTCGTATGTCGAAATATTGAATCCTTGAAGTTGAGTACCATATGGAATTTTTCCCGACAAGTTGTTGTTTGAGAGATTTAAGAATCCAAGAAAAGTTAATCCTGACATGCTTCGAGGAATTTCACCTGCAAAATTGTTTGTGGACAAGTCTAAGCATTCTAATCCTTTCAATCGGCCAATCTCCAGTGGAATATTTCCATAGAACCTATTTCTTGACAAGTTCAATCCCTTTAATTCTACAAGTCTGGTGATCCCTACGGGAATTTCTCCTGTCATTTTATTGCCTGACAAATCAACCATCTTCAGATATGCAAAATTTCTTCCATACTCGTACTCCTGCCCTTTCCATCCTGCCAATACTTTATCAACGTAAGTATAGTTTTGAGGTGCAGGTCCAGGTGTAGGAGGTGAAGGAGTTGAATAGATTTCTGGACCACTTGCAAACGGTGATGGTGAGGTAAACGGTGATGGTGAGGTAAACGGTGATGGTGAAAATGCAATTGTATTGGTAAATCGATCTATTGAAGAGTAGGCATGTTCAGCGACTTCAGTTCCTCTTTCAATCATAGCAGTAAGATTAGCAAAGCACGGAGGGATGCTTCCAGAAATTCTGTTCATCGACAGGTCTATGAAATGAAGATTTGACAGATTACATAACTTATACGGCAAGCTTCCATAAAATCTGTTAGATTTTAGGATTACAGCATACAATTTGGATAGGTCCCCAATCCACGAAGGTATGTTTCCTGATAGCTCATTAAGGCCAAAATCCACAAAACCAAGTCTGGTGCAGTTTCTCAGAGACACGGGAAGTTCACCCTTGAGCTTATTGTTTCGCAAAATTAGTGTTTGGAGAGATACTAGAAGCCCTAAAGACGTCGGAATTCTACCAGAAAAATTGTTATATCCTAAGTTGAGAAACACTAGATCAGGAAATTGCATCCAATTATTAAGAAGGGCACCAAAAAAATTGTTGTGTGAAACATCGAGAAAGCTTAAAGAGAAGTCTTCAACAGCTGACAAGGAAAGAAGTGTTCCCGAAAAATTGTTTTGAGATAGATTTATCTTTAAACATTCTGTACTTATTGCTGGAAGTGATCCCACAAGAAAATTTGAACTTAAATCTATCTCTTTAATGTGAACATTTTTCCAGGAAAGCTTACCCCTAATTCTGTTAGAGGATAGATTTAATAGCGTCATGTTACTTGAAAGGTTCCAGAACCAGATAGGGATGGTATCTGAAATTCGGCTGTTGGAGATATCAAGATGATCAATGTTTCTTTGACTTCGAATCCAATTAGGGAATTTTGGCCCCAACTTGCATTTTGCCAAAGAAATTTCCGAAAGTTGGAAAGGAGGAAGCCATTCGGAATTGAACTCAAATGTCAGAGAATTAAATGATGTATCTAAATTCTTTAAGCTGGAAAGATTGAAAAAATGTAGTTCAGAAATTGTACTGCGGATGGAGTTTCTTGTAAGGTTCAGTTTTTCAAGACCGGAGAGTAGCCCAGTTGACTGGGTTTCCCATTCTGTAAGTTGATTTTCACCGAGTTGCAAGTCTGTCAGAGATAAACATCCAGTAAAATCAGGAAGACTCCCAGAAATCACATTATTATCAAGGCGTAGAATTTGCAAGGATGATAATCCTATAAAATCAGGAAGACTTCCAGAAATCTCATTATTATCAAGACGCAATGATTCCAAAGATGAAAATCCTGTAAAATCTGGTAAACAGCCTCTAAGATGGTTATTGGACAAATCCAAAATCCTTAAAGCTGAATGGCGTTTAAAAACTGTTGGTAGATATCCATTTAACATATTGAAGTTGACTTTCAACTCAATGAGGTTTGAATGTAGTGTGATATCAGGCAGGGGACCAGTAAGTTGGTTTTTAGATATGTACAATTTTTGCAAAAGAGGGAAAGGTCCAAACACACAATCTTCGAGGTTCCCAGTGAAATTGTTGGAACTGAAATATGCGATTTGTAAGCTAGATGAATTGCCAAAGGATTTTGGAATCACACCATTAAGTTGGTTTTCAGAGAGATCCAAATGACTTAGTGCAGTCATATGACCAAAAGACTCTGGAATTCTACCAGTCAAGCGGTTGTGACCAAGATCCAGATGAGTAAGAGCAGTCATATAACCGAAAGACTCTGGAATTCTACCTTCTAACAAGTTGTAACTCAGATCAAGTTCTATCAGACTGCCATTAAATTGGGAAAGCCAATCAAAAATGGATGAATTGATGCGATTATTTGCAAGATGAAGGGTAGAAATAGAGGAAGAAAAATTGCTTAAAGTCGAAGATGGAGCTGAGAGGTTGCAGTCAATTAGACGCAGAACTGATAGAGAAGGGATCCTCTGTATAAAGCTTGGCCAATTACTAGGACAAGCAAATTTGATAGAACTCAAGTCAAGGTTTGTGAGAGAAGAAAGACTAAACAACCACTCAAAGTTACCATCTCCTGCTGGACAATAAATATAACTTAGGTCAAGATGCTGCAACTTGGAGAGGTTTCCAAGCTCGGGTGGAATAACACCAGAAAAGTAATTGTTTGAAAGATCAAGGTATCTTAAGCTGTTGAGGGAGGCAATGGACTTTGGGATAGGACCATCAAAAAAAAAATTAGAGCTGAGATTAAGATACTGCAAGTTGGTGAGGTTCCCAATTTGGGAGGGAATTGATCCCCCTGCCCAATTATTAGAAAAATCAAGGTGAACTAACATTTTGAGAGAACCAATGAAATCGGGAATTCTTGCAATTAGATTGTGACTGAGGTCAAGATATGTAAGATGTGGTAAATCAAGCAACGAACGACCGATAGTCACCTCCTTGAAAAATGGTGAAAGAGGAGAAGAAAGTAAAGAAGAAAGAAGAAGGTGAGTTACATGAGCGGTGCGATTATCGCAAGCAACACCTTTCCATTTGCAGCAATCTTCTTCTTGTTCCTTGTTCCATGAATCAAGATCATCGTTTTCATTTGCAACGCTTTGTCTGAAAAGCAACAGAGCTTCTCTCTCCCTCTCAATGCACTTTATATTTTTGGATAAGGATTCAAGTGACGATGTTTTAATGCATAGCAGAAAAATCAGAGCAACTAAAACATGCAGAGGATGAATTGCATTCATCATCATTGCAATCTTAAGTGAAATTTAAGCGGAAAAGTGAAAGCAAATTAAAATTTGACGTGAACAAGCTTTGGTTTGTCAAGTGGTTTTATATGCATGGATGCATGCGTATCTCCCCCGTTCACAAGAAGACTTCGAGAGTCAATATTCCCTAAAAAGAAAAAAGAAGATAGTTACTCCTCCGTCCCAGCCATTTGTTTACATATGGTTTGGGCACTGAAGTTAAGAAATATGTATAAAGTAGTAGAAAAGAGAAAGAAAAATGGGTGAAGTGGTGGGACCCATTGATTTTTAATGTATAAAATGGAGATAGTGGAGTAAAAAATAGTGTGAAAAGGAAAGAAAAGTGAGAAAGTGGCGGGACCATTAACTATTTTGGGTAAGTTTTGAAATGTAAAGAATTGTATGGGACATCTCAAAAAGGAAACTGTAAAGAAATGGTTGGGACGAGTTTTGTATTAATAACTTTTTCTGTGTGTGTGATGAAAAAGAAGCAATATTTTAATAACTTTTTCATTTTTTAGTAAACAGTCATTTTTTTAAGTAATTCTTAGACCAGAACTGAATCACCACATAACCAGAGGCGAACCTCAAGGTAAGCGGAAAGCTGGGTGAAAAATTAGAGTCTCAAGGAAATATTTGTTGTCAGCGGGTAAAACTTCTGAAGTGAAAATTAAAGAGTACTCCTCAGTTCGGGAGATTTTAAGACTTATAAAAAGTATAGTTTTATAAATTTTTTTGAAAATTTTTTTTTCTCTATAAAAATATAATAGTTTAATTTTTATTCAAAAAAATAATTTAAAAATAAATTATGAAACTATATTTTATAAAAGCCTTAACCTAAAAATGTCTGTCGAGTTCACGGATAATAGGATAGAGGGAGTAGTAATTTGGGTACTCGAGTCTTTGCACTTGCAATAATTTGTTCACAGGAAAAATATATGATTGATTCACCAATCACCACAACCATAGAGAATGGAATGGACTGTTGGTGTTTGATAAAATGTGCACGAATTTAGAAATAGATAAATTATTATTCCTACTTTCTTTGTTTAATTATGAATATTTTATATAGGATGTAGGGTATTTACACCAAACAATGAATGAAGGCATTTTTTTTCCTTTTTGTGAGGATTAATCAAAAATTCAAATATTCTCAATTCATGTAGTATAATATATTAATAATGTATGTTTATTGTATTTTATTTAACGATTTTTTTATCTATTTTGACTTCTTAATAAATATCTAGTAGAAATTATTTTTTTATATATGAAATACATTATTTATAAACAGGAAAAAATTTCGCTGGGCAAAATTTTTTTGTTAGATCTGCCACTACACATATCACTCTTGTCATTTCGACCATCACATCAATTAATATTAAAAGAAATTGCTATCCAATTAAACAAAATAAAGAAAAAACGACAATGATGTGCCTCACTTGCTCATTTTTCAATTATTTTTTTTCCTTTTTTCGATGTTTGATAGGATTATTATTTTTTTGGACACATTTGTATAAAGCTATTCTAATGTTATCCAATATACTATGCACGTCAAATTTTTGTTACTAATAAATTTTAAATTACATATACATGCATTGCTATCACATGCGCATAAAATAATGCATGTAGTTGGTTCTTAATGATAAAAAATATATGTGAATTTAAATTTAGACGATATAAGATGGCACCTTATAATTGATTACTTGAGTTAGAGCTTGTAAACTCACAAATCATTAATATATAAATTTTAACTTATAAATTGTTTTATAAATTACTTATAAATAATTTATAAGATATTTCAAATAGGTCTATAAGTAGTTTGTCAGCAAAAAGGCTTATACTCAAGAAAAATGTATGAATAGCGATGTGATTTATGGGATGATTTTTGAAAAATTAATTACTTTACAGACAATTTATTAAAACGAATATTTTTAGAGTGTTATAAAAATGGGCCGATTGAGATTTGAGAGAGAAAAATAAGTACTTTTAGCATTGTTCTTTTGTAAATAAAAAAAAAAAATAGAGAGGCGATACAAAAGCGAAGATTCAAGTGTTGAACACGTTAAAAAGAAATCAAGAGGCTATACCAAAGCACTTGGATACAAATGACAAACCCTTTGCTGCATTGTTGGCATTGCATTTCTGCATGTAGCCGTCTATATTACGCAGAGCAACAGTGTAGAGGGGACAAGAAAGTTCAACTACATTTTCTTTGACGCAAACAACTTCTTTAGAGTTAATGGATCCGTTTCTTCTCTTTTTCCTAATTGGAAAATTGATGCTTTACATTTTCTTTGATGCAAACAACTCCTTTAGAGTCAATGGATCTGTTTCTGCTCTTTTTCCTAATTAGAAAATTGATGCTCTACATTTTCTTTGACGCAAACAACTCCTTTAGAGTCGATGGATCCGTTTCTGCTCTTTTTCCTAATTGGAAAATTGATGCTCTACATTTTCTTTGACGCAAACAACTTCTTTAGAGTCAATGGATCTGTTTCTGCTCTTTTTCCTAATTGAAAAATTGATGCTCTGCTTTCCTCCGGATGATTAATAAGAATCCAGAAGACTTGGGGTCATACCGAAGTATACATCTCCCACCACTGATGAATTATCAGAAGACTTGGGTTTATATCAAAGTAAACATCTACTAGAAACATTACATATACGCGTTACAATAAACATCTCGTACCAGCACATCAATGATATGCTACTTGCCTACTGCTTGGGGATAGTTTTTCACGTTGCTTTGATTGGGGGTCTCTGAGAATTGCCACTTGACGCGTGTATTTATTTTGGTTGGGGGCTTTTACTACTTGACGTGAGTATTTATTTTTATTTGGTTGGGCTCATCAATATTGTTAATATTGTCAAATTATTAAAAATATTAATATATTATTTTCTTTTTCTTCAATAATATTTTTGATACTCTTTTTAAAAATTTTGCTCCAATGACACTTAAAGTTATTAATCTATTCATACATAAATAGATTAGCAACTTTCCTTGGCACTTTTACCACCCCAATAGATGGGCAACAAGAGTGCTATGCCACATCAGATGATACGGCATTTTGGCATTCTTTTTGGCATCCTCACTGAAAATGCTCTTAAGGCATCTCCAATGAGAGGTGCCAATTAAAATTGTCAACATTGTCAAATCATCAAAAATATAAATATATTATTTTCTCTTTCTTCAATAATATTTTTGACACTTTTTTTAAATTTGCTCCAATAATTGACACTCAAAGTTGCTAATTTATTTATACATGTATAATTAAAACTAGATATAATGGTATATGAGTTTAATATAATGGACCGCATTTTTACCATTTTGGGGGTGGTAAAGGGTGACAAACGTTGACAACTTTACTCGGTACTCTAACCACTCCTATGGGTAGCTAACAAGAGTACTATGACATGTATGGCATCTCATGCTACGTGACACTAGGGTTAAATATCAAGTGGTCGCCCTCATATATCATTTTAGTCACTAATCTTAATTACTAAAATCATAATAAATATCAAACAAATACCTCAAAATATGTACCCGAAAATGAAAAATAAAATGAAAAATTATGAATTCTAGTATTTAAGATAACATATCAAGATTTTATAAAATTTATATACTAATTATTTTTATTTAAATCAAAAAAATAATTAAAAAATTTAAAATAAATAATAAATAATAAATAATTTTAAAAATCACTATATTATCTAAAATAGTAGAATTCATAATTTTTCATTTGATTGTAGTAGCATTTGAGAAAAACGTATGTAACTTCATAAAAATATTTTTTAGTTTTTAAGCAAATATTTAGAGGTATATATTGAATATTCAATTTGAATTTAGTGATTCAAACAATACCCCTTTAAATTTGATGACTAAATTAATATATGCCCTTAGTTAATTAATCACTTTAATATTTAACCACATATGCCCTTAGTTGATTAACCACTTTAATATTTAACCACATATTTATAATCTAAACTATAAGAGGAAAAAACATATACGCAATTATTTTAGGCCACACAAACGTAAATTACAATGGCAGTCTTACAATAATTTTATTTACGTTGTTCGTGCCCGTATAGCTGCCTGGTGTGTCTTTTGGTTATGTGATTTACCAGCATACCTTGTGGCCACTTATGTTTTCTAGTCGGATCCCACAGATTTTTAAGCAGGCAGCAAAGAATTGAGTACAGATACTTGGTTTACATTAGCCATACATATATAAAGGTATTTGTATATACACGCATGTTTTACTACAAATCTATTTTCCACCAGTAATTATCTGGTCAAAATATTGATCATACAATTCGTGGATCCTTTCTAAGTTGTGACTATACCTAAACGTCAAGAATTGCTTCTCCTGCAACCAAAACAAGAAAATGAATCACAATACTGAAACAGAGAGTACTAATAAACAGTTGCGATGGTCCAACAAAAGGAAAAGACTGCCTATCGGTAAGGTGATAATAACACAAATTTCTTGAATATAAGCTCTAATTGGAAATATCAAAAAGAAATAAGATGTACTCTTACCATGCATTCTCTTAACAAATCGTTCAAATTCCATGAAGTTCTGTCTTTCCATGAGAAGCAGGCCAGCCCTAAGATATGTAAAGGAAGTTAAATGTCTACCATCCGGATCATTCAGAGGCTTTGCCTTCTCCAAGATATGGTTATAACCATCTCTGTCATGACACGGAAGATCATTTTCACTAGAAACTGGTACAAGAGCATCCCATGCAGCATTCAGAACCTGGATATGGAGCTGTAATGTTAGACGATTGATCAACAAGCAAACAAAATTGGACTCTGGACGCTTTAAACTTTTAGATTTCAAAACTTGTCTACTAACTTATCATAAAATTGTTCTTAAACGATGACTTCAAACTTCACTAGGGTAAAAAGTCAGAATTTTACATGCCTACACTTACTTGCCAATTCAACCCCTCCGGATCCCCCAATTCCCCTGAGAAGTCCCCACATGGAGCTAACATGCCTGTACCAGCAAACGTAAAATTTAATCCAGCTTCATGCTTCTTTAACATTGCCATGATGGGAGCATAGCCATCACGGTTGCAAGGGTTGTAAAATCCAGCTGTTAGTTCTGCGGCATGGCTGGATGATTTGTACCACCAATAAATACCTGATAACTGCTCAAGAGTTAGCATACGAGAAAAAACTGGATCAAATAGGACCCACGTAAAATAACTAGACAGCTAATATCAAAGGATTATGAATTACTTCAATTAGCTATTACAAAGTGTGTTGAGCAACACTATGACTCGTAGTAATTAACTAATTATATATATATATATATAGCCTCAGATGAACAGCAAAAGGCTCATCTATTAATGAAAAGCTATGAACCTGTTAGATTGCCCTTAACACATAAGTAATTAGTCGATCAATGAATAGTCCTTAGTCCTTACCTAAATAAACTAGAATAGTAGCAAGATTTTACAGATTAAAAAGAAGTGAAAACACAGATTATTAAATTCTCACCTTTGCAGCAATAGAAATGCCTTCAAAAGCCATCTTGGCCAGAGATATTACCCGGTCACCATGGTCAACTAAAACTTGTGAGTACCAACTGAGAAAGAACCTTCCATAATGGCCGCTGTAATCTCCCCCATCACAAAAAAACCCGGTTTCTTTCGGCTGGGAATTATAGGAACCTGAGTTATCTGGGCCTCGTGCCCAATAGGAGTGACCCCTTGTCTCAGCTGCTCGTCTCAGGCTTTTCAACAGATACTGATCATAACACTGCAATTAAAAAAAAATAAAATTAATTGGCCGCCTTGTTCTAGAATAGGAACACTTTTGTTAAATTGCAAAATTTAGCATTAGATACTTGATTCATCCAGAAGATACTCGAGGAACAAAACAAATAAGATAATATACGAAAGTGTTCATGTCTATTAAAGCCATGGAACTTGGCCAATAGGTAAGTGCGATCATATGGCTAGAAATATAACATGCCTCAAAATAGTGGCCCCTATTTTGAGATCTATTATGCTCCATCATTGCCTCGAAATATTTTACGAGATATCCAAAATAATAATATAACATGCAGGTAAACTTAGAAGGTAAAAATAAATAAATAAATAAAAGTGGGACCACCAATGATGATCAGAAAAGTCATCGAATGATCCTCCATCAGAATCAGGTCCACTAGAAATATATGCTGGACATGAATAGTTAAACGCAAACTCTACTAATAGCAGCACCCTGCTATATAGAAAATAGGTTATAAGATGAAAAGAGGCCTGAAAAATATTTATTTACATTCAATATTCTAAATTATTTGAATAAAACAGATCCCACCAAAACAAAGTAGAAATATTTGGCTGCTACATAATGAGAGAAAGTAACTTTTACACACTATACAGTAAAAGAACAAATTTTTTAATATTTACCTGAAATTCACCAACACCCGGATATCTCCAACCATGTTTCACAGGATTGGACGGGTATCGTAGTTCACCACAGGGACCAAGTCCTACTTCAATCAGCGAGATACTACCGTCTTCAAAAAACGCATCAAATTCCGTCCGGAAACTTCTCATGTAGTCAAAGTAAACCTACAAGTATTGGGCATACAAGAAAGTTGAACCATCGAATACTAATGGACTGCTTTTATAACATTCTCGACCTAAAACCCCAACTAACAAGTAACAAAACTAATAGGTAGCTTAAAAGTCCTAATCATGCTTACTTCCACAAAATAAGTATCATAACAAATGTAAACAGCAGCTAAGCTGAGTAAGAATTATAATTCACATTCTTGAACCCTAAAATCTTAACAGGAATTATATAAAAATGGCCAGAAGGAACTTAAATTATACATCATTTATGCGCAAGTTCCTTTGTATCTTCAAGTCAATTCAACTAAAATACATGGCAACAAGTAGAGTCACTTGCTTACTATTACAGTAATCCTTGCATTCCAAATCCAAAATTCAGATAAGTCCATGTACTATTCCATAATAGATTATTTCGCCAAAAGTAGTGCAAGTAATTGAATGGAAAGAAAAGAAAGAAACCTTTCAGAACATTTCACGGGTTTAGGATGGAAAGCTTAAGTTATTTTAGAGAAGAAGAAAAAGTGTCTCGTTTGTTTAAATGACATAACTATCAAGTCCCTAGTATAAAATATATACTTCCAAATATTTCAAAGGCCAAAATTATACCTCTACAGCTGTCCGACCGCGTAAAACACGTTCCTTGTCGATTCCCCAAGAAAGACATTCTTGATTGCGTCTTCCTGCTCTATCTGTGAAAAAGATGTCTGGATTGGTAAGACCAATTTCGGCTACCCACTGAGGAAGTGGAACAATTACATCATCACCCACATTGCCTCCACATTCATGAAAGCACATTACAACCTGAGTCAGTTTCAGTTAAAAACTTGATCAGTTTACAGACTTTGAGATATTTATACTCAAATCTCATCAATAACATAATAAAATTTAATATTTATAATTTTCTAAATATAATAAAAAAGACTTCGAATGCGGATATTATCATTGACATATTGAGATCTAATATCTAGAATATTATTTTAACTAATATAGTAACAAAGAATAGGAATTAGACAATTAGTATAATTACAAGTACGGAAAGAGGTCACAAGATCCATAATGATAGTTACATATATAAATATAGAATAAAAAGATAGAAATAAAATACATACATATTTATATAAATGTTTAGTTAATAAATGTAAAAGAAATTCCATGAATTGCACATGATATAAGCTAGTATCTGTAAGGGTCACAGTGTGATATAGCTATGAGTAAATTATATTAATGTATTTCGATTGAATGCGTAATTTGCTTAATTAACCTCAAAATGATCAAGTGGTGCATTTGCACTTGCTCTGCAAATCAATTAATTAGTATTACTTAGAGAAGAGATGCAATCATATCAAGTTAAACCCTTCACCGCAGCTTTCATATAACTCACCTGTATTTTGAGCTTTAGTTCACGGACAACTTGAAACAACCTTTTGTAGCCACTCCAATTGTAAACCTGTGGACCGTGTGCTTCTACTATACCCCACCAGGCGTTAACCACAACACCATCAACATTGATTGCTTTTAAGAACCTAAGTTGGTTAAGTAGACTATCAGGATCCACAAGTTCACACTTCATATTGATGACACCTAGCTGGAGCCCAAAATGGAACATGTCAAAAAGCAAACATACCAACACTTGACTGTCATTCCAATAATATAATAAACCCAGAAAAATCTATATTTCAAGTAAAAAATCTATCCGGAGAAGCTAAGCAAAAATCTAAATAATATAAAATTGCATTCCAGAAAAACTACTAGTTATTTAACACATAGAAGATATTGGATAAATAATATAAAATGTTTCAGCATTTTTCAAGTAAAAGTGCAACAGCATATTTGAATGGGAAAACCTTCTGCGAAAGTTTAATCTTCACTGCAACCCTCTACTCATTTAACAAGGGTTAAGTTAAAGAAAACATTTTTATTATGTACAATAACATTTGGTATGTTTTTTGCCCCTTCACGGGTTTACCGTTTTAATAGAGTAAATATAGAGAACTCACAGGTAACATGACATAAACGGGAACATAAGGAGTGCCAGCGAAATCTCGCTCCTGCAGCCTCTGGGGTATGATAACAACCTGACAGATAAGCATAATCATTAGGACATGTCCATTTGAAGTCAACAAAATAGATTCGAACAAAAAAAAGCAACATGACCCCATATGAATCCAAGCGTTAGTGCTGGAACATTATCTTCAGATTTGGCAAAACTTACAAATAAGACTAGAAACCATCACAATGCACAAGATCACTCATGAAGTCAAAAAGTTGCAATATACAAACTTTAACACTTTCTTTATATAAATATATTATATACATAGATCAACCACTATACAGAAGGGGCCTAACCACCAAAGCTTCTGGCTATGCAGCAGAGGAAACTATTGGAGTATGAAGTATGAACCATCTTGAAGAAGAAGTCCAATCAATAACATCCATCATAGCATAAAATACAAACATATTTGTTTAATCACCCACTCTACACACACACACACACACACACACACACTTCTGAGGTACCATTTAATGGCAGTCCATAATTCAAGATTGTTGAAGGAAGACTATTAATTGTAAATTTGTAATTCAGCAGCCTATTCATTACACATAAAATTCAAAGTAGAGCGAGTCATTTACCTGCCTATTGTCAACAGCATCCATGGATCCCCCAATAATGGAATCATCATGAACATCTAATCCCTCAGCTAACAGGGCTGAAGTCTGAGACGGAGCATTCGATGTTACATCATAAGGGGATGAACATGGAACAAAAATATCTTTCATTTGACATGCATTATATTCCCCTGTACTCTGATAGCTAGATGACATCCCTCCTAACGAAGCAGGTGACATTTGCTGAGGTGGCATTAGAGTAGAAGAAGATGTGACTACTGTTGTGGGTGTGACAGCACCAGGCTTTGTGCCCTGCAGAAGTTCAACAGCAATATACTTATTTGGTGCTATAAAACATCAGATACAGCAGGTATATATTTGCACACACACTTGACTACTGGGTATGCTGCTAATTATTACACGGATTTTAAGATATCTATTCCTATTTTAAGAGTAGTTATAACTGTATAACAATAATTGTCTCACACTCTTAGGTCTTAACAGATTCTGGAGGAAAACAAAATAGCAAAATGTGGCATACCAAAACGGCACAACTCACCAGTCACTTCCAAATATGCGCATTACTGTTCCTCTAAGGCATCCCATTAAATTATAAATAATGTAGGTTTTAAGTTTCACATTATCTTTTTTTTTTTTTTGTCTAAAATGAAGGGGGTTGTAGAGTTCAAAAAGAAAAAAGGGGATTTCATTAGGATAATGCGCATAAAAATTTATTACTTGTATATAAAGAGCATACAGACGGGATACCTGTGACCTGGAAGGGAACGTAGTTCCATCGGGTAAAACAACCCAACCAGCTTCTCTTGCCAGAGCTGCAATCACATCATTGATATCCGCTCTTACCCGAAGATTATAATTTCCATGCCTTCGAAGCCCTGTCAAGATCTTTGCAGTAATTGCTCTTCGTTGTCGCTCTCGTAACTTTGTTCTCTCCTTCTCCTCCATGGGCCTACACCTTCTGCTACTTCCTTGAGGAGTCAATTGCTCTTGATATTGCTGATGTTGTTGAAACCGATTATTATTGATGTTGGTTGATGCAAAGCCTCCTTCAACACCAACCATCACCTGATTTGCAGTGTTCTTATCGTCATCATCATCATCTTCATCATCTTCTTCTTTCACATCCATTCCCATTTCTTCATCGTCATCTTCACTTGTCTGGAATTTTTGCATCTCACTTGACATAACTTTTTTCACTTGTAATTAATAAGTTCTGCGACCCTAAATATTGGTGTGCCGAACTGGAGTTATAACGATTGAACATCAACCAAGCAGCACATTCAACATAATATCAAATACAAGAAGTCTACAGCCATCGACGTCAATGTTTACAAAGACCAAACAACTACAACAATATTATATGAAAGGCTCAATATTTCCAATATTTATTACTCACTCTCTTCCTAATATTTGCCCAATTTGTAAAAAAAAAAAAAAATTACTTATTATATATACAAATAGATTGGTTAAGGACTACCCTTCTCATATTTAAATGTGCATAAAATGCATTCAAAATATAGTAAGAATACAAATCTCAGAACTTTCTAAAATCCAGTCCCCTAATTAATTTGATTCAATTGGTAAAATTGAATTTTTTTTTGGAATAAAAATCCAATTTTTTAAAATCTCCGCCCTGCTCTAGACTTTTTTACAATCCAAACAAATATTTAGGATCAAAGAAGGAGCATTTTCTTACGAAAAGTATTGCCAGTTCACATTAATACGACAGCAGTTCATACTTACTAACAAAACAAAACGCTTGTTTGGATAAACTATTTCTATGCCATACAAGTCAAAATACGTTGACAGAAGTAGCATTTAGCCCTTCATAATTCTGACTAATCATCCCCAAAAAAAAAAAAAGTCAAACGGGTTCCAATTAAGTACAAGTCTAGTACAAAGACAACAAAAAAACAAAAAATTAACAACTAGAATGATCTAAATAGCTTGAAAGTATCCAAAAAATATTTATAGAAAATATAAAAATAAATAAAAATAAAACTGCTTCAACATACAAAAAGAAGCATATATGAGTACATAAGAAACCTATACATACAAACATACACACAAAATTGATACTTTACCTTGTAGTGTCATAAATGTCAGAAAGTAACGAACAATTTCCACCTCATTTCCATCTTCAACACACAAATAAACATAAAGATGACAACTTTATGATAATTTACACTTAATTTCACACAGTAATAGCTGAGAAAGACCAGATCTGTAGAAAGGTGGAGTCTTTTAGCCGGAAAAAGTGTCTGAGATGTTGAGAGATGAGTGGGAGTAGAGAGGGAGTGGAAAGTGAAGTGTTGAGAGAGTTTTGGATTTTCCGGCGACGGTCCGGCGAGATGGAGAGAGGAGGCGGTGGAGAGAGAAAGAGGGGATTAGGGTTTGGCACGCGTGTGAGGTGAGAGTTTGTGTTATGGGTTTGGCACGGTTTAGGCGTGTGGTGTGTGCTTCAGCACGTGCCATGCGCGTGACTGGTTTTCTCACCAACATTTCATTTTTTTTACCAACATTTCATTTTTTTTATATCTATACTATACTGTTATAAGCAAAACATAGGATAATTTGATTGGTTGGTTAACACTTTCCTAAAAAAATTGATAACTCCTTGCACTAAAAAATTTTAAAAATAAATACAAATCTAAAATAATATGCATCTTAATTATAGTCTTTTATTAAACTAGGTAACTCACATATTCCGAACTCTTTGTTTATTTAAACACTACTAACTCCCATCAGGTTCCACCGCCCCGGTTTTATCAAAAACAATATTATTATTCTATATAAATTATAATCAAAACACATCTATACTATCTCTTTATATTTATTTATATTATTATATAGATAAATATAAAGGGAAACCACTATATGTGTATATTTATCTATACTATACTATTATAAGCAAAACATGGTTTCGTTTGGTTGGTTGGTTAACTCTTTCCAAAAAAATATATCCACCTTCCTAAAAATATAAATTATAATTTTATTATTAATTCATAATAATTAATTATATACTATACTATTATAAGCAAAACATGGTTTCGTTTGGTTGGTTGGTTAACATTTTCCAAAAAAATATATCCACCTTCCTAAAAATATAAATTATAATTTTATTATTAATTCATAATAATTAATTATGCACGTAGACCTGCATTAATATAAACACTGCTACTCTAGGACTCATGTCACCATCAACATCAAACAACAAACGCCAACCCATGCTCATTTAAAATAATAGACTTTGTTCTTTTTCAAAAAAAGAACAAAGTCTATTAATAAATTTATTTCAAATTATTAGCCGAATATGATCTATTTTATGTTAAGTTGTTACACATTTTTCATAAATAGTAAACACTTAAAAATTATGAAAAGTTTATATATTATTTTATGCAAGATTGCTTAGGAGATGGATTATTTTAATAAAAATAAAAACTTGCTCATAAATATTAAAAATATAAATTGAAATTTATTTTAAATCGAAACATTAAAAATTTTCAATTGGCGTGACCTAATTAT
>PHNY01296672.1:6138-19401 GCA_003724115.2 Anethum foeniculum
TATAGTAACTTGTTTTTGTTTTTCACCAAAATCAAAATTAATCGCATCCATGACTTTATGTAAAATATAAATAACTCATGGTATGTTTTGCTCGTATTGTAACAATTAATTGTTCAAAGTGTTGATTCTTGGTAGTGTACCATTTTATCATTTAATATATATAGTTAAATACCAAATATTATCATTTAATATTATGATGTATTTTCAATAATTTATATTTTAGAATTACAATAAAGTTTAGGTGATTGAGTTTCTATACTTACATGTATACTGTGTCCGTGCAACTTTTTATGTGCATGAATCTAGTTTTTATATATAATGAATCATAACAAAAGTAATTTTAGATCAAATACATTGCATATGATCGATTATTATTTTTAAACATAATGTATTGTAATTCGTAAACATAAAATTTCGGTAAAGTAATTAAATATTACTTTATCGATAAAGTAATAAAATATTATTATATCGATAAAGTAATAAATTCGATAAAATAATATTTTTTCCCTGTCTCAAGGGTATTACTTTAAAGAGGCTTAACTGTATATATAAAAACGAGTTTCTGATGTAAATGTATTGGTGATCTTGTTTACATATATATTTGTCTTTATCGAAATGTGATATGTTACGGTGACCGCTTGTTAAATATACTTTTTTCTATGCGTGAATAATGAAACTGAATTAATAGCGATAATGATAGAGCTAATTTTTCTTAGAAGGGAGAGGCTAGTTTGAAATTGTACTGTATCATACATTGACAAAAGAGTGTCATAACATTTCACATCTTTCAACCATATAATTTTGCGTCCGGATAAAAGAGCAGTAAAAGGAAATGTCAAATTTGAATATAGGCAAATAAAACCAAGAATCTGTCAAGTCCATATTGTTGATACCGGTAAAATTTGAATATTTTCTTGCCCATAAAACAACAAAGAAACCGGACGCCGCACTAATGATTTAAATGTAAACCTAAATTTCCGGATATTGCTCCTCAGTCCTCTCTCCCCACTTTGATTATCATTTTCTTTAACTAATATTCCCTCCGTTTCAAAATAAATGTCCACTTTCAAAAAATTACATATATTAAGAAATGTGAATATTAATAAAAAAAAGTTGTATTAATTACATTAATTGAGTATAATATGTGACATATAGTTGATCTTGAAAATATAAATTAGAAATATGTGAACTAGAGTTGATTTTGAAAATATAAACTTCTGTTGAAAGTTGAAGTGGACAACTAATTTGAAATAAATTTTTTCTCTAAAGTGGACATATATTTTGAAACAGAGAGAGTATAGCTTATATCCTTACAAATGAGTATATGTTCGGAGATATTCTCGCGGTGAGTAAGAGTTGAATTGGACCTGGAACGACAGAGGATAAACCTTTAACCACTTGGGCTATCCAATCATGCTCACTTTGTATTATAAGGTTTATCTACAAAATGATCTTTGTAAGATTTTTTTTCTGAAAGTTTATCTGGACTTTGTGCAAGCTCAAGGAAATCATGGCCCAAAACTTGTCCAAAAGTTGGGCCTTAACCGAAGCAATTTTAGTATGTGATTTTTTTTTTATCTCTTGAATGCAACACAAGCCCTCAGTCCGAATGAGTGTCTAGCAACATTGAATATTGCGAAGAAAGTTAGCTAGCAGTCATGATGCTGAAGCAATCCTCTGTATAATCAAAACTTAAAGTGCAAAGATAAAATTTGTGTACTAGTTAGCCTCTTAGATGGCATAGCTTCAACCGGCATCGTAAAGAATACGGGGATGCCTGAGGAGACTACTACAGCAGTCAGAATAGATGTGTAATGAACTTATGACCAATTGAGATATATGGGGCAATACTGGTTATAACATGATATTGGTATCTCTACTCAACAGAGACAGAGCATTGTCATACATTAATGGTGACTAACTCGTGCATTAAAAGGCTACAATGCATTTGTAAAATGGAATTTGAGTTTCATGAGAAGTTAAATCTCTGTATAAGAAAACATTCCTGGTCCTATGTTTATGACTCTGGTCTCTGGCAGACGGTAAAAAAAAAACTTGCCTTGGAAGAGATTTATCGTTACGAGTGCTAAGATTATAGGCAGACCAAAGTGAACCAAAGACATTTAGAAGGCTGTATGAAGGCTCTTTTTTGAATAATAATCCGTAAAGGGTCATCTGACAGCTAATGAAGTAACTAAGTAGCTGTTCTGTTTAGAAGATAGGCAGCTATGTTTCAATAAAGAAACCACCCTGTGATGCATTATTTGAAGTAAAATTGTTTTAGTGGTAAAATTGCTTGGTGCGGACCAGTGGTTTAACAAGAAGCCAGTTCTATTCTAATTTCACCCGTGTCTAGTCTCAATTATAAATTATCATTCTTCTGCAATAATCAACACCAGTTTGGACAATGATAGGTCAAAGGATCACCCATCTAATCATGCTTTGGCTGTTGATTTTAAGCACGAGGTGGGCTGAGAGAGTATTAATTCCTATGATGCTCTCTCTTGGGAAGGTTGTAATGGGGTGAGAACTTCCACTATTTGCCAAGGTATCAGGAGAACGAGTATAGATTTAAATTGGCTTCCTACTCTTTGGCATTCTCTTCATATAAAGCCACAGCTTCTCAGATCCCTAGTGAAGAAGGGGTGTTTTAAAGCTTCCTTTGCTGTAAGCCGCTTTGTTAAATCATATTGTAAAGTCCTTGCAATAGAACAATTAAATAACCAGCAGAGTGGTTTACATGCTGCATGACACGATTTGCAAACAATATTTTGCAGGTATGAATGTGTGAATACGATGAGCAAACTAGTAAAAGAACAATCCCACAAAAAATTATAAATGTGTAAACCCTGAATGCAAAAAACTAGCACATAATATAGATAACTATTTCCACGCATTACATTCTGTGAACCGTCTAAACTGCGTACAGTAATTACCTGGAGGCATTACAATTCCCAGACGGACGTACAGTAATTACCTGAAGGCATTACAATTTTCAGACGGACCTCATACTTTCTCTTGAAGAAGCCCCCTCTGGCCAATCCAACTATACACCTCTTCTGAAGTAGTTATCAGCACAACAATTGTTGAGGCAGTGGTCCTAAAACCCTCTCCATCATTGCAATATGTTCCAAGTTCTCGTGTGTTTGGAAAAGGGCTTCACCCTGTTTAAATATAAAGGTCAACAGTTAATTGTAAGAGAAATTTAAATACGGACTCAAATTTTCTTTGGGCCGGAAGAATTTCCGAGTTCAATGTGCAAGATCTCTAATCACTGCAAAAGATACATCTTTATCAACTCAGGCAACGGAAGCTTTGGTCGATCATAATAGTGATACTTGACTAAGAATATATTTAGGAATTAGGATGAAAATTAACCAGGATTGATATAATTTAAAACCCTGTAGAACCTATACAATATTAAATTCCAATCTCGCCATTAATAACTATAATCTTAAACATTAATTAGCTAAAATTAGCTAAAAAAAACATTATTTGGTAACACAAAAATGAAATATAACATCCATTACTAGAGAAAATACAACTCTAGTTCTAAACAGAAGATGCTCAGAATTGTCAGGCAGGACTTGACCACTCATAGTCAATCTCTTCAGAGAATATCTTGTTTTCAAACAAGATTTTCCAATCATAACTCTACAAAAAAGCAAAACTAGAAGATATATTTGAAGAATTGTCCAGTCAATTGACAGAAAACAAAGAGATGCAAGTAGCACATTAACACTTGACTTACAGAGCAAAGTTCAACAAGTATGCAGCCAACACTCCACATGTCACAATGATAGTTCCATCCAAGACCTGCAAAGTAAGAATATGTCTGTCAACTTGTAAAAAATATGGACTAAATCAAGACAGGTTGCCTAAAATAAAATTATGAATAACTAAACAAAACTGACTTCCCCGGACACCCCAACTCCAAACTAGTGTTTACACAAGTCGATGGAAGATCTTTACATATAATATTTTAATCAATTAAAAAAATACAATGTGTATTAATCAAAATTCACTTACTAATTTCTCTATAACAATTATAAACTTCAGTGGTATGATAAGAAACCAGTTCGATGTAGATCCATTATGAGTCAATCAATACTGTATCTCTACCGTAGTATCAGATCACAGCATGAAACTAACTCCAAAAACTTAAGTAAAGTCACCGATTAGGATCTGAGCTAAAAGGACCTATAAACGTTTACGATTAAAACTTAAATGAAAAGAGGAAAATGTCACAAGAGAAGAAAACTTACCCAAAATTACTTCTCGAGCACGGTAATGACGTGTTGACACTATATAGTTATGATCTTGATGTTCAAATGTAGTGCTCCCGAAGTCAATCAGCTTAATGGAGCTTGTCTTTGGTAGATTTTTGAAATAAGAACCTTCTCTAGGGCCTCGAGAAAGAAACTTTACAAGAGGAAAAAAATCATAATGTCAGGCACAAGTAGTGATTTTATGTACAAGCTCGCATAAGATTTTCCAACCTTAATAGCATAGACAATGACTAATAGACAAAAAGGTGGAATTTAAACCTTGTAAGATACTTAAAGATCTAGTCTAAGATTTTTACTCCAACATATGTATCTGAGTACACAACTTTTATCTTATCAGATGTAGAATCATGAATATATGCATGTAATGAAGATGAAGTCAATTACATGGGCATTTAATTGAAAACAGATATCCTGCTAAAGAAGCAATACCTTATGATCTGGAACTTTAATATATTCAGAGGAAACAAAAAGAATATTTTCTGGTTTCAGATCAGTAATTACCTGGAGTCATTACAATTTCCAGACGGACCTCATACTTTCTCTTGAAAAAACCCCCTCTGGCCAATCCAACTGTACACCTCTTCTGAAGTACTTATCAGCACAACAATTGTTAAGTCGAGTGTTCATTTTGTTGGAGCTCAGAATATTAATTTTGCGGTAGCTATCTACATGATCCAAATGACTCCCTTTTAAACACCATTGTGGAGTACCAGTCCCACAAGGCCACAACTGCCACCATTTTTCTCTGCAACAACAGCATAGGAGGTTTTCAGCCCCAGTTTACCATCTACTCTGCCGCCTACATGCTCCTCACTCTTAGCAACAGCGTGTTGGACTCACAAAATTACCATAGCACGCTCCATAGCTCAAGTTAGAAGACACCAGAGTGCCCCAAAGATATACCTCATAGACTATACTACTAAACCAGAAGTTGGAATAATTAAGTTTGTTCTGAATTAGTCAGATTAATACCAACAAAAAAATGGCTGAATTCTACAGCAATATTGGACCACACTTCGGGTTCAGAAGGTAAAAACAATGGTGAATAAACTTACAATGTTTGACATCACAATCAATAGATATGTCACAAGGGGTTACCATATGCTATTTAAATGCAACAAGTATTATAGCAAATCCACGACTCAACAGAAAGCTCTTAAAATGCAAGAATACGCAGGAAGGTTTAATTTTGTTATTCAACATGCCGCTTAAAGAGCTCAATGTCATATATTAATTTGATCATATATAGTAAATCAATGCAGAATAAATAACACGAACATATAGTAAAACTTTAAACATCTCATATACTGCAACCAAATCAGCCATTCTTAAAATTAATTGGACTCAAAGTTTATTCTTCAAATTCACGTACCAATACGAAAAAGATTCAAAACCATAATCATCTATATAACGCAGCATAAACCAAACCAATCGAAGCACCAGCAACACACATATACGAAACCCCACGAACCCTCACAAAAAATACATTCAAATTCTTCGCAATTTGAAGAGTCAAAGTCATAATTCGAAGCCTCCCTTGATCCTCCATCTTCCTAAAGAAATTCATCGGCTTCAAAGACCTCCTCAACATAAATGCCACTGAGAACGGAAGCCCAAACCCCAATAAACTCTGTACCGAAACCTCTGTAATAGCCAAATCTTGAGCAATATACGAAATCCAAGCTCCCAAACCAAGATTTAAAAAACCCAAAACAGCTAAACCCTTACTCAAACTATAAATAGTGTTCATCATTGTTTCAAGAACTTCTCGGGTTTCATTCGCTAAAGCTGACATGTCACGCTCAACGGTTGGACCAGTGATCTCCTGGTGCTTGAATTCAGAAAATTCATCTAAAACCTGATCAGGGTTTTGTGCACTTTCCAAATCCTCATTAGGGTTTTGTGCAATTTTAAAATCCTGATCAGGGTTTTGTGCCTTTTTAAAATCCTGAACTGGGATTTGTATATTATCATATTCCTGATCAGGGTTTTGTAGGGGCTTAGTTGACAACAACCTAGAGCTTCCGATTGGGTAAATATTCAACTTTTGATAGCTCAAAGTTTTAGGGTTTATGGTTCTTGATTGGGTACAAATTGTGAAAGAATTGATGATATTGTGATTGATAAAGAAGGGTTCTTGGGATGGGGTTGATTGGACATGAATTTGGGCAAGATTTGAAACTTTGAATTTAGCGTTTAGTGGGGTTTTGGTTTTGTTGACAGTGAACATGGGAGAAGTGTGTTTGAGAAAATTAAGGTTTAGTTTGCGACATATTGTGGCAGCCATTGGTTCAAACATGAGAAGAAGGGTTTAAGAATATTATGAAGTGCTGTGTAAGAACAAGATAATATATCTGTTGTACCTATTCGATTTCAAACCCCCTGGCCCTGAAATAGGGAGCTCATACGTATTTATAGTGCCTTAGGTCTTATTGGGCCTGTTTACTTAAGTGGGCTTGGTCCTTACCTCTCTCTGTGGGCTTGCAAGTGAAGAAGATGAATATCTGAATAAAAATTTCCCCAAAATAAAAATTTCCCCCAAATCTTGGAGTACGTCTGGAATTTTCTCTACTTGTGTTTTTGAGAATATGTGAACAATGAATAGCAGGAAAATTTTATAAACGTGGTTTGATGGTTAAAATATTATATGTGATCTGGGATTCAAAAATTCTTTTGGGTCAGAATATTCGATCTAAAATCTGATTTGAAAAATTAGATTTACTAGTTGGTAACCCGTGCGAAGCACGGGCCCAAGATTAAAAATATTAAATTAATATTTGTAGAGAATTAAATCTCATACCCTTGCGAAATACGAATCGAAATTAAAATATTAGTATCAAATTAAATTAATAATCGTAAAGAATTGAATCTGATGAGAATATATAATAAATAAATGCTATTAAATTATATAGTTAAAATAAATTNGCAGTTACGAAATTTCACCTTATAGTTCTACTTCTGCACCAAGTAGTTGTTTTACTTGTTACAAAAATCTAACACGTTAGCTCGTTACTAATAGAACTCTTTTATGAAACGAATTGTATAACTATAACTACAACAAAAAAGACCATTTGCGACGGAATTTTTACATTGAAATCGTCGCAAATGGTTCAATTATGACGGAAAAAATTCGTCACTTTTGCTCAAGTCTTAAGTTCAGAATTTCGTTACAAACACAATTTTCGTCACAAGTTCCAAATTTCGTTTTATGTTGTAAAAATAATTAACATATTCGTAATTAAATTTCAAGTAAAAATATATAATAAAATAAGCAATTTACGACAGAATGTTTAAAACATCGCAAGTTCCAAACAACGTCTTTCGGTACTTCATTTTTCTTTTAACTATTTAATGCCATATTTTATTAATAAATCATTAATCTTCCAACGGTTTTGGATTCCGTCACAATTTTCCATCACAAGTTGGCGCGCCCATTTTTTCCGTCACAAATCTGGCCAATTACGATAGAAAATTTGTATAAAAGTAAATTCACCCTTGAATGGACACTAACTAATAGAAAACAAAGTTTATAGGGAATAGAAGTCAATTTGTGTTAGTAGTTGGGATTTAATAATATAAAATTTTAAAAATAGTTATATAATTATTTAGTAAGTACCAAAATTTAGTACTTTGGTACTTTTGGTACTTTGAGTACTAAATTTAGTACTATATTTTAATAATAAGTACCAAAATTATTAAGCGAAATGTTTCGTCTTTCAATGTATATTAACAACTAGATTAAAATATCAATGTCAAATACTATTAAAAGTGTATAATAAATAAATATTATTTAATTATATGTAGTCATAACAAACCCAGTGAAATCACATAATTTGTATTAGTGAAAATCTTGTATAATTACATATAGTTGTATAATTACATAGTTGCACGGAATCGAAACATGGTAAAATCAAATAAGTTAAATTATATAAATAAATTTATAATTATATAATTGTAGGGAATCGAACCCGAGTCTCAGATAAGATTAGTCAAGTAAGTACTAAAATATGGTAATTTGAATTATGTTTTCCTTATTAATAAAGATAAATAATATAGATTTAGAAAAAAAAGAAAAACTTAGTAGCCGTTTGAGAAATATTAAAACAAGTAACTTATAACTTAAAATGAATAAGTAACTTATAAGTGATGAGTAGATGAATATGAGTTATATAAGTGTTTGAATAATTTTACTTATAATTCAGAATTTTTTTACTCAAATGAACTAAAATAAGTAATTTTTAAATATAATCATCTTAATTGTTAAATTTTAAGTTAAATTAATATTTACAAACATATATTTTATAACTAAAGTTAATAAAAAAAGTAAAAATCAGCTTTGCCAAAGAGGCCCTTAATATAACTTAAAAATGATAACAGAAACCTCAGACAAGTTAAAGAACAAGCTCCGAAAAGCTTAGATCTTCAACTCAACCAATTATGGTTCACAAGTGAATATTCAAGTAGTATACAGTGAAAGAGTCCGAGTTGGATCTTTTAACAATTATTTATTAAAAATACTGCGTGAACTCGATTTGCCACGAATTAACAAAAGAAGATCAGAGGGAAATAAGCGTATAGTCCGTAGAGGGATGTACTTTGTGTACTTGTCCAGCAACTCATTTCAACTCCACTTTGCCAACCATCAACACCGACCAATATGTACGGGCAGGAACCTGTGGGAGGTATCCTCGGCCCTTCTTGCTCTCTATATTCAACTTATTAACGAAAAATAAAGAATAAAGACTTAATTACGAGATCATGATCTATACTTTAATTTTTTGCACAAAAATGAAAATATATCAACAAACTATTTTATGATATAACAAATTATTATAGTCAACTTCACGGGTGCAAATCATCACGTTCAGCAAATTTTACATAATCATTATTTTATACTATTTTAGCCGGTGTTAAATAAATTACTAATTGGTTGGTACATGTTTGGAATTAATCAATAATTTGAGAATTAGTCGAAATATTAATTGAATATATTGTAATGTTATCGTATTAATTTTTTATACAGTTATACATATGCATATCCTTCTATCTATAAAATAAATTCCTGCTAGTGCTAGAGTTCCTGAAAAGTCTTCTATACCCCTATCTTACATACTACTCCTTAAAAATTTAAGGGCATTACCGTAAAATACTAGCAACCCGTGCGTAAATGAATCGGGTCACGGATTATCCATTGGGTCTGGGTATTACCAAATAGTAAAGGATAGCTTAAGGTATAAGATTTTTCAACCGAATGATATGATTTGAAGCACTATCATCGGAGTTTTCAAATTTGAACTTTGGAGGAACTTTAATTTCCAAATGAACATGGAATGAAGCCCATAACTTATTCATGATCCGATGATCTAATCAACTCGCAAGTGAAGCATACAGCCCGATGGAAGAACATAAGAATGGTTTGATATGTTTCTTATTGTTTCTTTTTCCCATGTTTCTTAGTTTTTCTGTTTTGATATGTTCTAAGATTTACATACAAGTGATATGCATATAAAACTTTTATCGTTTTACAACAGCACCTAAGCGCACAATTATGTCAACACAACTGTCTCCTAATGCTCATAAGCAAGGTATGTATTATGTAAACATGTTTTTAGATTTGTTATATCAGCGTACTTATTTCAATATTTTAACTCTACTATGTTTTGGTTTAAATGCAAAACGTCGTATGAGACCTGTTGATATAGCGTCTAGACACACGTCTGAATTCCATAATCGTTCGAGCCTAAAAAATATGGACGTTGAGTACCTACAACCTAATCAATCCAGTTATGATTTTGTTGCCGGTGGATACAATTCCAATATGATAAGAGGTGGAAGCTTTGTTGAATTTAACCAATATATTTTGTTTTCATGCCTTTTAAAATATGTTATATTTTTTCTGCAGATCCTGTTATAAGAATGAATCCGTTACAGAAATTTGCAAGTCATAAAAATTGTGCAGACAATCTTCAAGCTACTACCAGAACAATGCCTCTGTCCATTCAAAGTTAGAATGTCATTTTCTGTTAATGTAGAGTCTTTCTTTTTCCATATACATATTTATATACCTCCGTTTCCTGTTTTTATATTTGTTTTCTAAACTACATTACTGAATTGATTGCTCATATTTAATTTAGGAGGAATGAGAAACCCACTCTCCATCATAGATAATAATATACCTAACCACGTTTTTAATGATGATGGCCGGTCAATCCGTGACTACCATGTTCCAATTACAAATGATATTATTGCTTCTTCAGGTGACATTTTTATCTTACTATTTTTAAAATTGTAGTTTGTATATCATATATGTCATTTGTTTATATTTTTTTTATTTTATCATTCAGAAAAAAGTGATATTGGACGAGGAAATTTCCCTGAGTTGATACCATCGAGACCCAACATTGCCACTTCAGTAGGAAGAAGCAACAACGATCCTCGCCGACCTAAGGCAGCTGGAATGAATGTTCATTTTGCAACCTCAGCACTTTCCGGTTATGATCATACATAAATGCCACAGTTTATAAGCTTTTGTTTCTAATCTATATAAACAATTTTATTCTTACTTTCACATGTGAATTTTTGTAGGTCAAATACGCGATGCATCTGAATCAACACCTTCCTCTAGAAGATTGTCAAACATCGATTTGTCTGGTTTGATCTAATAACATTGCGTATTTATCCAGTAAAAGTTTTGTTAATGTTCAATTACAAACTAACATTTTTTTTGTATCTTTATATCTAGCTATTAGTACTCTCAGTCCAAGAACACCTACAAATGATTTGTCAAAATTAATAGGTTTGCTGTTGTATCATTGATGGATATAACTTTCATTATATTAGAGATAATGTTTTTTACATTGCTCTAAACAAAATTTAATATATTTAAGAATTCCATTTTTTGACAATAGGTAACCAGCACAATTCACAGTCAAGCATACGACCTCATCAGGTTGTTCAAGGTTGTACAAGAGGACAATGCCATAATTTATCTGGGATTATGTATTTGCCAACAACTTTTTTAATTGGTGATTTAAATTTTTATTCTCTGTGATTACCAGGTAATTCTTTCCAAACTCCTTCGACACGGTCAGGAAATTCAATTTTGACGGCGGCATCAAATAAGCAATTGCTCCAGTTACCAACATCTTCAATATCAGAACCAAGTAAGCAATTTAAAGAACCTCATATGTCTTTGTCCAGTTCATACTCAACATAAAATGAAAACAACCTCATTTGTTTTGTCCAGGTCATATGCAATGTAAGATGAAAAATGCTGAAACCTTTAGTAATGGAGTTGTCATTCACGCGCCTATTACCAAACACCTTCCTCAAACTCAAAATAATGCATATGAAGAATTTATACAGTCTGAGTCTGGTAAAACATCTTAGTCTTACACAGTCGATGGTGCATTAGATCAAACCTTTGTGCTAATTCAATATTCATTCTAAAGTGTAGTCATGAAATTAGTAGTTTCACAAACGGAAAGGAAAACACCAGAACAGTTGTTCCACTTACCACCATCTTCTATAACACGACATAACAAACAAGGCAAAGATTCTTCACCATTCAGTGAAGATGTTGGAGCTCAGCATTCTCAAATTCAAAATCTTCTGGAAAAATTTGACCAAGCTTATGAAGATCCTTTACACTCTGACTCTGGTATAGAAATTTAACCATGTTTAAAATATGAATAACAAAACTAGCTTTTATACCATATATTTCTCATATTTTTTATTTTATATCAGACTTTGACGAACCACTACAATCCGATGAAGATGACACGGACTGTGAGTTTTTTATGTTCTTAACAAACATAGTTTGACTTACATGTCATGTATTTTATTGGTTTTTTTTTAATTTTTCTGAATTTCGTTCCCAACTCAGCAATTCCAAAACAGTTTGCTAACTTGGACGATGAAATTGAATTACAAATTCATGATGAAGGTAAATCCTGTAACGCGGAACTTATATTTATTTTTCCAGTCAGTAGTAATATTGCATGATATTGTTGAGCATATTCCATTTTGCAATTTAATCAAATATTCACTAATCTTGGTTTCCTTTCCGTTTATAATAGATTTGTGGAATGGGTATATGGACCTTGGTTATCTTGATAAAATATGCAGCCATTGTGGAGCTCATATGTGGAATGCCGAGAGGAACAATAAATCCACCAAACACCACAATCCGACTTTTTCCATCTGTTGCAAAAATGGTCAGGTTTGCCTTCCACCAGAGCCTCAACCACCTCAATTTCTGAAGAATTTGTTGTCTGGAGGTCCAGCCATTGCTCATTACAAGAAGAATATAAGGATATACAATTCTCTCTTTGCGTTCACATCACTAGGAGGGAAAATTGATAATAAAATAAATAAAGGCAGAGCTCCGTATACTTTCAAGTTATCTGGACAAAATTATCATCTTATTTGAAGCATATGTCCAGTTAATGGAGAAACACCAAAATATTGCCAACTATATGTTTACGATACTGAAAATGAGATTGAGAATCGTAAAAATACAGTACCAGGAAGCAACGGAACTGATCCTGATATTGTTCAAGGTTTATTGTTATTGCTCAATGAGAACAATAAACTGGTTCATGGCTTTAGGATGGTAAGAGATCGTATCAGAAACCAAGAACCTGATGAAGACAAATTGTTATTAGTTTCTTCTAGAGCAGCTTCTGGCAGGCCTAATCCCACTAGACCTTCTGATGAAGTTGGAGCCCTAATTGTTGGAGATCTCCAACAAACATGTGGATGGAGAGATAATGTAGTTCAAAAAAAGAATAAAAAGCTTAAACGGATTTTTGAGACAAACGTGCATTTTATGCAGCTCCAGTATCCTCTATTATTGAAGGGTTTCGAGCATATAAACGCAACGGAAGCAGTAATAAAAACCATAAAATCGAAACCCTATCTCAGGATCCATGCGAAAAACATATTATTAATTCGTGGATCAGATGCGTTTACC
>PHNY01296683.1:9176-19991 GCA_003724115.2 Anethum foeniculum
TTATAGAACTATACTTTTTATAAGTCTTAAAATGCGTGTCAAGCCCTCCCCCAGCGTAAACAACCTGCTGGGACAGAGGGAGTACCTTTTTATATTTGATAAAGTAGTACACTAGGACTATAGAACAGTAGTACTAGTACTATTGTAACATTTTTACTCCTTTCAAAATTAATAAAAACTTCAACTATTTTTATTTATATGTGATAAAAATTAATTTATAATTAATTAAATATTCACCTTAAAAATGTCCGATAATATATATTATATCAAATATTTAATTTTATTTATAATTTTAGTTAAAAATTTCTTATCATTAAAAGAAATGTCAAAATTGTTACATGAAGTCTTAACTCCAAATATAAATGTTTGATCATATTTTTTTTTTGAACCAATATAAATTTTAACTGTTTGATTATGTTGAATTATGTGTTTTAAATATACTATAATATCAATTTTGTGATGGTCATACATTTTTTGGTACCAGAACCGCAGAATGTTTCTTTGTACCCGAACGTTCCTTCGTACTTGAACGTTCCTTCGTATCGGATATCACCTAATATTACGTTTCGCGTATCCGTTTCCATACCGCATTTCGTATCGCAGCACATTCTATGCAATTATTTTCTAATTTGAGAATTATGTTATGTGGGTCGGGTCGGTTTGCGTTTTGGTTTGTGACCAGTTTGGAACATAGTTAGGGATTAGCTAATTGGGGATTAGGGTTGCAACAGTGTTTTGGTGGTGAACAGTGACAGTTGGTGGGGTTCAAGTGATGATTTGGTGTAATGGTTATGGCCTGGGTTCAAGGATGAAGCAATGGTGGTGTGGTGTGAGGAGGCTGATTAGGGCAAGTATGAACAGTAAAACGTCGATAAATAATAGTGATTGACACTAGGAATTTGACTAATGCCAAAATTAGATGTAGGACAGTAATTGAAAGCAATAACAAGCACACAGATTATACGATATCCGAGAATAATCGATCAATATTATTCCTAAATAAAATGTATATAATCAAAGTACCAATAAAATCCATATATCATGTACATATACCCCTGACAAAACCCTAAAGGCTAAAGCCAAAAACAAAAGGGCTAATAAGGAAACCCGTAATAATACAAGTCCAACAATAAAATAAGACAAATCAATAATATAATGTCTGATAATAAATAAAAGGGACCGATCCCTGTCAGCTACGCTAAAATCCTAGACCATTGATTTTATATCATCTTTCCACAGAGTCTAAATGCTCCATTTGGTTGGCCGGAGTGAAATTATAAATAATTAAATGAATGGAAACTACAGTAGAAGGATGTAAGAGGAAAGAGTGTAAGAATGAAAGAGAGCAAATTTTCTAACATCTATGAGATTTGTGAGTGAAAGGAGAATATATCATTCTTTTACAAATTGGTGAGTTCGAACCCTAATTTAAATTGGTGAATGGAAGGAATGTAAATTGTAAAATAGTACATTTTCGCTACATTTCTGATAGTAAATATGATTTAATCAAACAATGATTTACATAATCATATTTACTATCAATTTCCTTACAGATTTATTCTTTCGAAGCAAACTGAGCATTACGTTTTGTTTAGCTTTCACTCGCCGCAGTAGATTTGAGACCATATGCGAACATAGTCGTCCCACATCATAGGAATGAAATTGGGGTGTTGTAACATGCGTTCAAAGATTACTCACGCGTGTTAAATATACCAGAATATAGGTGATACATTTTGAATTGATTTGCTGAAATATTGATGTAGGACAAGAATTGAAAAAAACAATAATCAAACAAAGAGTTATTGAAAAGTAATGAATTATATGAATCCCAAGAATAAAAATTAATATTATTCCCAAGAAAATTGTATAATCAAAGCTTTGTGATAATGTGGGGATTACAATGCTTATATAGGGATTAGAAACCCTAATAAAATAATATAATGGACTAAGGCCCATAAATAATTGGGCTTTATTATAAATAAAATACTTAATTAATATACTCCTCGCCCCACATATAACACATATAGATAAATACATTATTTATCTTTACACTAAATAAATGTAAACTAATTAATAACATATATATTAATTTTTTATTCTCGTTCCTCATCATTCTCCCCTTGTTAGAGAAAACTCGACCACGAGTTTTGTAAAAATCAAGAATCGCCCAAGGATGAGATGGAACCAAGATGAACTTACTGCTCTTCTGGAAAAACGGTTGAGGTGCAAAGAACTTTGAAAATTGGCAAGCAAGCGAGGGTAGCTTAGGCAAGTACTCCGGAATGATGAATTTGATGTGCTCAACCACAATAATATCATCAACTACTTTATGATCCTCAACAATTTGAAAACATTCAGATTGTGGCTTGGTTTCTTTCAGCTGATCCTCACTTGCAACCTCTACATGCTCAATTTGTTTAACCTCCTCAATTGAATCTTCCGTAAAAGCTTCTTCAATATGCTCAACTTCCATCTCCCCTTTGACCTTTTTCTCATTCTCCAAATGCATAAGACGTTCTACTTGAGATTTGAGAGTCTCAAGAATCCTCTCTGCATTATTCCATGCCTGGTTTAGTTCCTCATCTGCACGTTTGCGCCTCTCTTTCCTCAACTCAATATGGTACTTCTTTTCCAACCTTCTTAGTTCATCATATTGATTAGCTACCTCTCTCAATGTAAGTTCATACTGAAGTGACCAACGTTCACGTTGACAAACATAGACTTCATAGTATAACTCATCACGTTCATGCTCAAGACAATAGATATTATCTTCCACAATATCAATTTGACGCTTGATGTAGGCAGACATGCTTAAACAAGAATTAAGAGGGCTGACCTTGATGAATACTGGAGTTTAAGAGGCTGAAACATTGAAATTCAGAAATAGCAGGTACTGAGATGTCAAAAATCAGAAGTTATAGGGGCTGAGATATCAAAATTCAGCGGTCACAAGGGCTGAATTGTCAAAGTTCTGTAATTTAGGAGATCACTTTGTAATTCAGGGACAGGAAGACCAGTTTTCTTAAATTCAGGAAGTACCTGGAACTAGACCGCAGTTTCACAAAACAAGTACTAGTAGTTGGGCTTCTGCTATAACAAGATGTTATGACGTACAGGTCTAAGAATAGCAATAGAATATATTACGGTTCACCACTTGTAGCAAAACAGCAGCAGGTTGAAGTTCTGGCAGAAGACAACGGGTGGTTGAATTGACATCGGTGGTGCAGAAACACCTCTTTGTAAATCTAGCATCTGATTTCTTCTTCCTTCTGATTATACCCTCTTCTTCCTTTGATAATTTTCTCTAAACCCTTTCGTTTCTCACACAAACTGATGGATACACAAACTAATGTGTCTCGACTCGTCACTGAACAACGGAGGGAGCAACTTGAACTAAAGTGAACAGAGGTGGTGGCAGCAGCAGCAGAGATCCGGTGAAGTTTCCGAACTCCAGCAGAATCTGTCCAAGTGCGTCCTTTCTTCCCCGATCTCTCTTCTTCTCTTCTTGTTGCGGATTGAAACTCCAATCAGCGGTGATGATTTCTGATTTGAGGGTTTGTATTGGTATGCAATTAGGATTAACGACTTGGGAATTAGGGTTCTTGCTTATGGGTCGGATCGGGTTTGCAATTAGGATTTTTGAATTTGGGGATCGAGGGATTTGAAGGTAGCAGCGGTGTATTGGTGGTTGAGGGCGGCTGTATGGGGCTGTGGGCTGGTGTAGGCTGTGGGATGGGGTACAGGGAGAGGTGAATAGAAGTCGATGAACAGTAACTTTTTTGGATGTGAACAGTAAAAACGAATGAACAGTAAAAATAAAACAGCGAATCGAGTTCGGCTCTGATGCCGATTGATGTGGACAAGAATTGAAAAAAAAAAAATCAAACAAGGAGTTATTGAAAAGCAATGAATTATACGAATCCCAAGAATAAAAATCAATATTATTCCCAAGAAAATTGTATAATTAAAGCTTTGTGATAATGTGGGGATTACAATGCTTATATAGGGATTAGAAACCCTAATAAAATAATATAATGGACCAAGGCCCATAAACAATTGGGCTTTATTATAAATAAAATACTTAATTAATATACTCCTCACCCCACATATAACACATATAGATAAATACATTATTTATCTTTACACTAAATAAATATAAACTAATTAATAACATATATATTAATTCTTTATTCTTGTTCCTCATCAAATATTATATATTTTATTTGAGTCAAACATAAACAGAAAGATTCTAGAACTAATTTAAATTCCAAGGCACCGAGCTCTGTAAGCACATAAAAAAAAAAAAAAGAAACATCGTGCGGAGACTCTCTAAATAACAAAACCATGGATTCTCATCTACATTTTTGTGAGAAATAAGATTTTCAAATGCAGAAATACACTTTGTGGCAAACAACGTATGCAAATTTCTTGGCAAAAAAAAAAAGAAAAGATAACAACGTATGCAAATTTCTTGGCAAAAAAAGAATAGAAGATAACAAAGCACATACAAACATTATTATTACTTAAAGATCTGTGTGAATGAGATACTGAGCAGTTTCAATTTCATACTATAATGTATATGCTCAAGCATGCTAATTTCTCTAGTGCACATGATAATTAGTGGCATTGTGAGAAATCAAACCTTAACCAAATCCACAGCACGCGGTGAGAAATCACATGCTTGAACAAAAATATCTGGATATGTAGCAACTAGAGGAAAGATAGTGTTTCCAGCTCCACAGCCAATCTGCATGGAAACGTATATTTATGTAAACTAATAGAATAAACAATTAAAGCAGTCCAAAAGCACTGACAGTAAGTGTCAACAGCAAAAATAGCAAAGAAATTGGCAGATCCAAAAAAATATAGGTAGCAAGATGTTATATATCTTAATACTTTTAATTATATAGCTTTGTTCTTTTTACTAACTACGTCAAAATTTAAAGCTGCAGATGTTAATTTGTGTTTCACATCATCATGACTGTCCTCAAAGCTAAATTGGATTAACTAGATTTTTGCATACAAAATAGTCAAAGAAACCTATTGTCAACCTTGGTTCTAGACAAGCATGCAAATTAAAGATAATTATTAACAGATATTCGTCATTTCTCCTAACTTCCCAACTAATGGCATAGATCTCAAGCTCACTGTGTCCAAATCTGATACCAGTGATAACAAGGCTGAATTCAGCTCTCCACCAGTCAAAATGCAAATGGTTATAACAATACATTCGATATGAATATAATTTATACAACAATGAAACTGAAAAAGCTCGAGCGCTTCATGGAAATGAAAGGCATAGTTAGGAGGTAAAACTTGCCTCCAATACAACTTTCTTTCCCGCTCCCTGAAAACCCAAAAAATTAAAATACAAACCATGTTAGATAAAACATACAAGTATTACTACAGCCACCACCAAAATTTTTATCCATTGTTGTCAATATACTAACACAAAAGTACTGTCCCCATTCCTTGTCCAGGTAGTGCCGATCCTTGAAAAACTGATGAAAGAAAAATATAAATCAATATGAGCCACAGTGTGTGTAGAGAACAATGAAGATAAATCATTTTTACATAATTTTATAATTAACTGTAGAATCCAGGTCGATAAATACCACTAGTGAAAGAATACAAAATAGGTACAAGTTTAAGAATAAATATAAAAGACTCGATTTTTTAAAACTATAAAGAGAATTCAAGTTACTAAATCAAAATCAAATGATAGTTCCAACTAATGTTCTCTTCGCTAGACACTGAAGGGAGACCGGGTTGATATGTTGTTTTCAATTGGATAATAACGAGATAGCATAATAAAGTTTTTCTTTCCATTATTATTTTAACAAGTTGCTAAAAGTGAGGTCTAACCCTGTCTTGATGGCGTTTGTAGAAATTATCCCAATACTTCTTAGCTTCTCTCTCATACTTCTCTGCCACATTGAAAGACAAATTTATATCATAGATCAGTGCGTACAAGCTTTTGCGTTAACATACGAGCTATCAGGAATTCGTTGGTGAAAAGCGATAGAGTAAGAAGATAGGGATACAGACCTCTCCAGAATGGGGTAATTTCATTGCTTGGGGTGGAATATATCTGTATCCTCACTGGTGGTTGCTGCTTCAGCTCCATGCTGCCTTGTGTATCAGATGCCATTCCGAATCTATTGCAAGCATAATAGAATGTAAAATATGATTCTAGTTAAGAATATATACAGGAACTATTATAAAAAGTAATAGCAAATAACATCACATATATATTGCTGGACACATTTCTACATCCACTTAAATCTGGCATAATCCATGGTAAGAATTGGTAATAAATTATAACATTCATATACATGCAGAACTCATGATAAGTAGATATATGATATATGTGGAGATGTGCAAATTTAGATTAATTTTGAAACATTACCCTAGTAATAAGAACTTTGTTACTCTCAGTTTTACAATATTCATAGCATGCCAAACAAACGATCTTGGGAAGGTGAAGTTTTATCCTAGTGCAATTACCAACCTTGTTACAATTTCAGTTTTGCAAGTTGCATAGCACATTAGAAGACAACCTTGGGAATAGGAAAGGAACACTAGTGAGCACGGACAACAAAAACCATCGGTAGAAAAATACTAAACAATCTACAATTAAATTATTATATTCCATCCAAACTTGTCTTAGACGTAAGTTTTAGGGTTTCTTTTTATCTTTATATAACAGAACTAATGCTTTCAGTAGTAATATTTGAAAATATGAATATTAATTGAAATAGTATATCTTCCTTGTCAATCTATTTGTCTGTCAATTGCTTCCAGTGCTTACATTTTATTCTTTTTCATGATCAGTAAGAAAAAAATGTTCTTAATCAGCATTATAAGTTGTCTTAGAAGGAAACAATCAGAAGAGAACACTTTTGTCCAAAAAAGTGGCAAATTTTATCATATAACTGTTGACCGGAATGATGCTCACTTAAGCTCACTAATCAGGACAGCTATCATGAGGAAGTCGAGTCTGTCTCCTATGCTCGCTGCCTCTTTAATAGATTTAAAATACTATCACCAATGTAGCACATAACTAAGAACAAGGAAATAAGGAAAACTGGTTCAATAGTACTGTTCTTCGAAGGAAGGGTTTCTGGACCATCAAAATCAAAGCTGGTATTTCATGGGCTGTGCGTAACATTCTCAAAGCAAGAAGTGAGCTATGCCATTCATAAAATAGCATGTGGGAGCTGGAAGTAAATTTCTACTGTGGCATGATCCCTGGGCTGGTAATGTTCCTATCATTCAACGTCTTAACCCAGCCATTATCTCTATTGTTGGATCACGCAATATGGCAAAGGTGGGTTCGATAATACAAAATAATCACTGGAGGCCCCATCCTTCTAATCACATGCTGACTACGGATTTTAGAAATATGATTGCTGATTTACCTCTGCATTCCCAAGATCATTTAACCTGGGATGGGAATTAAGCAAGCAATATCAGTATTTTGGCTATTTGAAATTTCGTACGCAGTAATGGAACTGGTTTTTCTTGGTTGAAAATGGTCCGGCATTCCTTTGCTATCCCGAGGTGCTCCATTATGCTTTGGTTGGCTCTAAAAAATAGATCACTAACCAAGGATAGAATGCTCATATTTGGAATAAATACAGACCCCAGGTGTGTTTTATGCAACAGCTCGAATGAATGCAGCATTTGTTGTCGGACTGTTTTTCACCCGTGCAGTGTTAAATGGCAGTGCAACGTCTCTGTCACAAAATTGGGTTAATGATGCTCAAAGTGCCAGGAAGTGTTCAGAATCAAGTTACGCATTTTTTTTAGCGGCGGCTGTTCATAGCATTTAGTTGGAGAGGAATGATAGACTACATGGTAAGGTTCCTGCTGCGTCTGCATTTATTTTGGAGAAAACTAAACAATTGGTTTGGGATCGATTTTTTGGGTGTCTCAGGTTTCAGAAAGCTGCTAGAAAGGACTTCAGCCTTATAATTTCGCTTTACTAGTTTCAGTGCTGTATATTGACTTTAGTTTCGGCTACCTTGTAGTTTGTTTATGCTGCTTAGTTATTTTTGAGCCTCTAGTTTTTATCTAAGTGATTTTTTTGTAGAGTAAAGGGCCTGTCCTTTCTCTAATCACTAGGGTATGCCCTAATTTCGCTTGCATCTTGTCCTCTTGTTTATAAAATTTCTCATTTAGAAAAAAAAAAGAAAAAGAAACAACAACAACATTTGAGATTTGACGAATCAACTGCAGAAAATCCACCACCCCAAGCATTTCTGAGAACAATCTCAATACTAATACCAAACTCTCCGCTATTCAGGTCTGCAAGCTCCTCGCATATGTGGCAGATTGCATAAGCTTTAAACTCTAGTAAAATATCAATTGATCATGTTAGGCACACTTAAACTTATTCCACGTAATCTTCATTTGGCTTTCCTTCACCAACAATCAGACTCCAATACCCATTCTCGTGATTGCACAAGAATCCCAACAAGCCTCAAGATTAAAAATATAAGGAATCTTGATGTTTGCTCAAAGATAAACTAGTGAGAAAACATATGAACATAAACTATCAGTAAACCCAACATTTCATACATTCTCCGAAAGTCACCCCCTACTTCTATGTTTTCAAAATCAATCCAAAATACTAGCACATTTCCGAAAAAATAAAAATTTAAAGACCCTCAAATAGCACTACACTTCTACATCCAATAAAATTTTCAGCAAAAAGAGTTGCTAAACTGCATAACTTACGAATGTTCGAAAAGTAACAGTAATGCCTACATCAAACAATACTAAATCATACAATAAAATTTAACAACTAGTAACTGGTAATCACAATTCAAAACATAGAAACAAGGGAGCTTATTCAGTTATAGACACAAAACTATGTTTATGAAAAAAAACACACAAATATTAGAGTTAATCTTGAAACAGAAATCAAGGGTAAGAGTAGAACTAACCTTGTTTACTAAGATCTGGGTCTGATTGGAACTGCCACCGGTAACTTGAGTCGTTAGAAACTGTTTATATGTCTTAAAAATGAAGAATCGAAAAACCCTGATGGAGGTTTGATAAATTTATCTATTTAGATGGTTTTGTTTGATTTTTTTTAAGAAAATGCAATATACGATTACCCCTCTCGTAGCCACCCTAATATTTTCCGAGTGTTTCCCTTCGTTTTTACCGGTACCGGTAGAAAGCTTTATTAAAAAAATTTCTTGATTAATTTATTATCTGTCTTTGATAAGTTTTCAATTTATTTAAATTTTATTTAGTCTCTTTTCGTGAGAATTTGATTTATTTTAGTATTTTTCATGTCCGGAACTATAAATTTGCGGAATTTTTAAGGTTTTGATTTAATGATAAAGGTTACTCCCTCTGTCCCCTGAATTCTATACATTATTTTTTGGCACGCTTTTTAAGACTCATTTTAAGCATAGTTCCATAACTTTAAAAAAAATAAAAAAAAATCTGAAAAAAAGTTTAGACGTTAAACTTTTATTCAGAAAAAAAAAATTTAGAAAAAAGTTATAGAACTATCCTTTATAAGAGCCTCGAAATGCGTGCAAACAGTTAACGTATACATCTCAGAGGGACGGAGGGAGTATTATGGTGTCGCGTGTTGGTTGATTGGTCAAAACAGTTTTTATCTTCAAAAATCGCTTGATTGCCTTTCCAAAATGAAAGGATTTAATAGCAATATGTTTAGGTGCTTGTTCAATTTCGGGTGTGTTTGTAGATGCCGTATTGTTTTTCATTATTAAATTAAATCACTTTTTAAAAAAAAACATGGGATATCAAAGTATTATAACTTTAGCCACCAATAATGACGTATCATTTGAATCATTAAAATCTTAATAAATATCAAGTACATATTTCTAAATATGTATTAAAAAATTAAAAATTACTTTTATAGAGTTCTATACATTTTATTGAATGTTACTATAATCAAATGAAAAGTTATAAAATTCTAGTATTTTAGATAATATAGTTGAATTTTTAAAAGTTTATCTACTATTTTTTTGATTTTATAATAATTTCATTTAATTAAAATAAAAATATTAGTATATAAATTTATAAAATCTAGATATATTACATTAAATACTAAAATTCATAACTTTTCATTTGATTGTGTAACATCGAAGAAAAATATGCAGAACTCAATAATATATAACTTTTACTTTCCGAACACATATTTGGAAGTACTTGTTTGATATTTATTATAACTAGTAATTCAAATGATACTCCAATTAAGATCAGTGAGTAAAGTGATACATAACATTTATTTTAGTAACCAGTTTAACATTATTAAATTCATAACTTTTCAGTTCAAATTTTCACAAGAAAAAAGCAGAAAATTATTAAATTCTTACTTTTAAATATAGATATAATTAATGGTGGTATATGTTTCGATGATAATAAGGATAATAATGTTAGGAGTTGTCCCACATCGTTTGTGGGAGGGACAATTTGCTAGTTTATAAGCAGTCAATTAACTCCATTAGTATGAGGCCTGTTGGGAGTGACCCAAAAATAAATTCGTGCGGGCTCGGCCCAGAGCGTACAATATCATACTAATGCGGAGTTAAGGTCTGCTTAGCAAGCCCAACAAGTGGTATCAGAGCTATTGTTATAACGTGTCATAACAATCTTACATGGACTCCCTGATGGTCCTAGGAAGCAGCAAATGGACTACTCCTGAGATATAACGATCTGAAAATTTTATGTATTTATTTATTCAAATAAATAAATTTGATTATCTGGTTATTGTGTGTTAAATATTACTTGCTTATGATGTGACTATATTCTTGGTAGTTGTGCATT
>PHNY01296684.1:1134-31525 GCA_003724115.2 Anethum foeniculum
ATATCCAATCAACTACCTAAAATTGTTGTTAACTATAAACTGGATTGACTGAGCTAAACCAAGGCGGTAGGCAAGTCGGACAAGTAAACTTCCACCTTAAACTGAAACCGAAACTTTAACATATAGAAACTTTAAACAAACTATACTAAAAATAAACAGGTAGAGTTTAAGCACGAGCTTGAGCTTTATAATTATAATACTAATTACATTTAAAAGTGCTTCCATATCAGTTTCTTGGTATAAGCAAAATCAAAAATTAATGTTGTATATAATAGTTATATTGTTGTACATAACTTACAGATTTCATATTTTATACTACACGTATTGACTTATTAACATATTATGTTGCTTTAATTTTTTTTAGAATAATGACAACTTCAATAAATTATATTCAAATAATAACTAGAGCAAAGAATTTCTTTCCTTTAAGAAAATTATCATCTAACTCGCGAATAATAAATAGGCAACTGCAAACATACCCGGTATTATAAAACTCTCATGTCAAAAAATAAAATACCCGGTATATACACCCGCGCAAACTCCTATTTTTCCTTATTCAGAAAAAACCAAGTCTAACAACTGAAATACTAAACAATAAAAGAATACAGTTTAACAAATACTTAATGATCAAAAATTAAATTATTTAGTACACAAATAAGATTTATCTTCTTAATCAAATGATCAGAACCGTTAGATTTTAATATTAAAATAACGCAGTACCCAAGCTCTTCCATGTTCGAACTCCTTCAACAACAAATATTTATTATTTATAAATATACAAATAAGTCATAAGGTTCGAATCTCACCAATAACAAACATTTATATTATTATTTATAAAGATATAAATAAGTCCTGAGTTTCGAATCTCACCAACAACAAATATTATCCAGATACTAAAATAGTACACTATCAGAAAACTCAGGTTCGAATCTCTTGAAGAACAATATTTTTTCATTATTATTATTTTATAAAAATACAAGTAAGGTCCCATTTATTTATGGGTGAATGAAGGATGAAGCCTGCTGAACTGGACGAATCATTGTTTAATTATTCAGATTGTTTGATGGAATGTTAATTCTCTTGGACGATCCTTATTTACCTGGACAAACTCTGAACTGGTCATCGTAAAAATTCAAGCTGAACGGCTCCTTCACAAATGACCATGTATCCGCCTTATTTAATTTGAAGTTACGTTAGCAATCGACTTACTTCACTGATTTTACTATTTATTATATTTAATAAACACTCCACACATAAAATTTTATTAAAAGAATCCATATCTTCTTTCACGAGCTATTAAAAGTTACAATTTTATTATGGTAAGTAGAATTAAAATGACATTTTTGTAATTATTTGATCAGTTCCTTAATTATACAAGTAACATCATGTACTTAGTAGTATAATTTAATCAAATTAAATTGATATCATCTAATAAAAAAATGTAATGTGAAATTTACAATATTATTAATTACTTATATTAATTTAAGATAATAAGTTAATAAAATAAATGTATATAATACTAAATAGTATAATAAAACTGTGAATCAAGTAAATTTGAATTTAAAAATTATTAATTTTATTATTCAGAAACTTTTATATTAATTTATCAAACAACATTACTTGTTTAGCTTTCAGATTAATCATTCGTTCAGACTTTTAATCGTTCAAAAATTATTGTTCAGATTTAACAAATGACCCTAAGTGAATCATACCAACAACAAGCATTCATATTATTATTTATAAAGTTACAACTAAAATTAATAGTTTAACCCTCAATTATATACTATTTTATATAATATGATCTTATCTTGAAATTATACATATTAAAACTAAAATAACAATTATTTAATTACTAATTTAGTATTTAATTATTTATATTAAATTTATATTAAAATTATTATAACATAAATAAATAAATATAAATATTAAGAGGAACCTAATATAAGCTAGTATATTTAATGAACTGAGTAGTGGTGTAAATCATTCTTGTCCACTTGATAAAAAATAACATGACGAAGCTCTTGTTGGGTTTAAACCCAATATGGTGGTATGGGCTTGGGGCAACCCAAGACAAATATGTTTTGGATAATAGGTTGTGTTGGGTAACAAGGCTCTCGAATAACTAGGTAGGGGGGTGAATGACTAGTTGTAAAATTTCAAAACTAATTTTTTTTGAAATATCAACTCGACAAGGATAGGTAAATATTGTATGCAACAAAGTATGAAACATAAACAGCACAACACACAATATTTAATCAATTTACTTTATATAAGATATAAAGAAATTGTTGCTACAGTCCCAAGAAAAACGGAGGTGTTTTTCTTGGCTTCTTCTCAAGAATAGGTTCTTGAGTTTGGCTAACAAAGAGAGAAAAGATATTACATTGTAAAACCTCAATCTACTACACAACTAAGGATATGGAATATGCACAATATAAATAAGACATTTTACAAAAATGTAGTGCCCACTCCATTCAGCAGCTGGAGATCCTGTAATGTGCATGAGACACGATGCAGATTTTTCAGGACCGCCATGATCTTGATATTTTCTCCTTATCTTTAGCTGTGTGTTCCCTTTTCTTTCTCTCCAAGTTTTAACTGTAGGATTGACACCTATTCATGGACCACCTCCATGTACAATATGTTGTAGTGATCTGTTTCTTCTTTTCTAGAAATTGTACCTTCTTTTGTCTTGTTATGAACTAACTGAGTGAGAATATCGTGAACTCTGAGTTGCTTTCTCATCAAACTTCTCGACATAGTGCAAGTCTGGATTTCTTCGAACATATGACTTTTCGATATAGCACTTCACGGTATAGATCTTGACTTCACGACATGTGACTTTGCTGTATGAGACTTCGCGATATAGCTTGACTTGACTTGTCGATATTGATGACTTCACAATATCCTTCACTTCACGATATAGCCTTGTTAGTTCACGGTATAGTTCTTCTAGACTTCACGATATATGACTTAGAGATATTTGTCCAATTTATTATCTTCAATAGTCTTCTCTACAACTTGTCGCTTGAACAATCTTCATTGAAATTCTTCCAAATTGATTTTATTCTATACAGGACTATTGCATGAAAATCTCTAAGCTCATTTAGACATATGAGCCATCTAGAAAAAAAAAAGGACAAGTACACTGAAATCTATCACTAGTTAAAATGGAATACTCCATTTGTTTTTGTAAAGGGACATTGCTACTTGAGTAAGAAACTTAGGCACAATTTCAAGTCTACTAACGAGCCTACCATATGTAAAAGGATAGAAATTCAATACAGTATGATTTTCAAGTGCAATCTGTTTACTTTGATATGTAGAATTACAGACTGAATAGCCACTTCATCTTTTGTGTCTCTCTGTGGATTGTGATTTTTTCAGCAGCAAAGATGATGTATACTTTCAGCTATATTGTATTCTCAGAACCTCAAGAGTTCTGAAATTGTGTTTTCTTCTGCCGCATATTCCTAGTTGAAATGAATTTCCTAGAAGCTTCCAGTTCCTTGAGATCTTGTGGTTTTGAATGACTTGAATTTGACTGATGGATAATCATAGTCAACATCTGATTCTTTAGTGAATTTTTTGGTCATTGTCAACTTCCTCTCTTCACTTTAGCTCAAATGTATTGACCTGATTACTCTTCAGTAGATTTCAATTTGCCATCATTCTTTATTCCATTTATTGATGAATTATAACTTGTAATTACCACTTGTTGTCATTTTCTGATGAATGATCTGATCCCTGGACCTGTAGCTTCTTCTACATTGTTCAAGTGCTTCAATCACTAGTATGTTTGTTGCAGAGATGGTGTCACTGGTGGTTTTCTTTCAATGCTTACTCCCTTCTTTAGATTTCTTGCTCCCTTTCTATTTCATTACTGCCATTTTCCCAAAGCTATATCTCTGACACTCTATTGCTTCTTGATGCTTCTTACTGCTTCTTCTATTGCAATTCTTTGCAATTTCTTCTATTTTTCTTTAGGCTTCTCCCCCTTTTAAGCTTGTTGCAATTCTTTATCTTCTCTCCCCCTTAAACTTGTTAACTTCTTTCCTCTTTAAGTTTGTTAACTTCTCTCCCCATTAGGCTTGTTAATGACCAGTTGAATTGGCACTAGTATTGCTTTAAATGTTCGTTGCTCTTAGTGGTTGAAGAGATAAAGAAGCTTCTGCTTGTGAACAAGAGATATATCCAGAGGAATCAGTAGTTGCATCTAGATTTGAGTTTGCAGAGTTGTCAGGAGCAGAGACTATGTCTTCATCAGTATTTGATCCTGATGATCCTTGAGTGATATGAGGATGTGAAGCTGCTTCATCCATGTTAGTTGAAGGTTCTTGTGTGCTTCCCTTAGATGTTGAAAGTTGTGCCACTTGACATTTAACTCCAACTTTTGAATAACTGTGAGATCTACTGATGTTGTCACAGATAAGAGACGGTTGCCATCAGTAGTCTCATTTACCATTTCTGGCAAAATCTTCAAAGCGTCTTGAATGATGAGTGAAGATGATTTGGGAACGATCACAGTGTCTCCAGTAAAAACTGGTGAATCCACTATATTTTTGTTGGTGTTATCAGAGTTTGCCCCGACATGCATCTCCTGACCAACTGAATGTGGTTTTTGGGAGGTAATCACAGATAGGGCTGTTAGTGAAGCGGAAATCCGGTCCGATGATCCCAAGGCTAATGGAGCGGATATGTATCATGCAAAAAAAATCCGATCCGATAAGTATCGGATATGAATTTGATGCGATCCGATCTGTTAATGTTCCGATCTGATTATTTATATATTATATATAATATATTTTTAGTTATATGTTATTTTTAATTTGTTGTATATTAAATATATGATATAAATGTATTTCTTAATATATGATATAAAATTTTTGTATTTAGTAATAAAGGTACCATTTGATTTTAGCAATGAGAAGAACCTATTCTTACAATGGGAAGAACCTAATCACTTTATGCAGTTTCATTTAATGTTGATCAACTCTTACATGCAAATGGGAGGCTTTGAATAAAACTGAATAAGGCAGAACATGGAGTCTTAATGTTGCAAGCTTGCAGCTATGTTGCAGGAGATTAAGTACTGGAGTCTGGACTTGTGGTAGCTAATGGATAACCTGTTGAACATTTATAATACTCTTTTGGAACTCATTTGGAACTATATATTTTGATCATCAGTTGCTGTTATTTTATAATTTTATTATGAAAACCTTCTATTCTTATTTGAGAATGGATGTACTTTGTAATTTATATCCTAAAAAATCTAGTAACCGTATTAATTTTGTCTATTTTTTTGAGGCGGTTTTATAACTGAAAATGATCTGATAAAAACCAAACCGAGGTTTTTAAAACCGAAACCGAACCGATAGCTTCGGTTGCGGTTGCATTTTTGAATTTTAAAACCCTAGTATATGCGGTTTCGGTTTTGGTTTTATTCAAAACCAGCCCCGATCCGCCCCGCACTCTACCCTAGTAGCAACTAAGTAGCATTTCTTGAAATATTTAGTTGTTGTCCTTGGAATCAGACCTAAGATTTTGGCAACATTGAGCAGTAACACATATTACGACTTTGGTTATTATCAGTACAATACAAGCATTGTTGATGGTGGAAGTGCTGGTGTAAACATTTTAAATATGGAGAAAAGCCATAGCACATGAGTATAATAGGGCAACGTTTAGTCAGTTATAAATAGTGTTAGGTAGAAGACCCGATTTAGAGGCTTGGTGGAGCATATACATAAGCAAAGCATTTGAATTAAGTCTTCAACCGATTAGCACACCATTTTCCTGTAATGTTTCTGTCATCCAATTACATAATGTTATTTTCTAAGATCCAGTTGAATGTAGCAACCAAGTAGCATTTCGTGAAATATTTAAATGATGTCCTAGGAATGAGACCTGAGATTTTGGTAAGATGGAGCAGTCTCATATATCAGGAATTTGTTAATTATCAGGATAATACAAGCATTGTTGATGGTGGTAGTGCTGGTGTAAACATGTTAAATGTGGAGCAAAGCCATAGCACATAAGTACAAAAGGGCAGTGCTTAGTCAGTTATAAATAGTGTTAGGTAGAACACCCTTAAGCTGATAGGTTATGCGCAAGAAAATATTAAATCAGCGCAAATTTTATGATAATGACTGCGAAACTGTTCGCATAACCCCTACTACTTTTGCCAGAAAAGTTTTTGGCAATCACTAAATTTCCACAGTGTAATCGGTTTAATTGCTCAAGCACGCCTCCTTCTAAAACTAATTTTATTATATATATATATATATATATTTTGTAGTCGAAGAATGTAAGTGTAGTTAGGCAGTCAATATACCAGGCCAATGCTAAGCTGAGTAAAAGCTTTCTTTACTAAAGAAATTAAAATTGAAAGTTGTTTTATCTATGCCTTTTTTTAAAGAAGCACTGTCCAACTTTATTTCACATCAAAAATATTGTAACCTCTTAAAGCCGAAAATAAGAAGAAGCATCCATTGAATATCAAAGGGAATTAAATTATAATTTTGTAAAAAAGTTCAACATTTTTGGAGTTTCAGGAAATTGTTGAACATATTTTTTTGTAATTTTCGTACCATGTGAGGCATATGTAAACTAAAAGCACATGTCTGGCCTTTCTCGAAATAGGCAGCATCAAGGGCATTAACTGTGTATGAATTGAATGTGGTGAAGTGAATGTTGAACCTAAACATTTTTTAGCGAGGAGACCAGTTGTAACAACAAATACGGTACTCTCTTTTGTAGCTGCCAAGGCTTCCATGAACTGATTAGCCTTGTCTTCCCATAAGTTAACAATCATTTCCTCGTCCATGCATAAGCATGCAACTGTTTTGTAATTGTATGACTCATTACATGGAGGGGTATATATATTTTCCAGTTCACCGCAAGAAGAGGTAAGTTTATTTGTGGCATATTATTTTTTGGCGGATCAAAGTTTGATAGAGTTAAAACCTGTTGTCGACCAAAAGGACGTCCATTTTCTTTGCTCCATTTGATGCTGGTTCTGCTTCCCCATATTTCTTTACCATTTTGATTACCTCTGCATAAATATAAATGATGAAAATATTATGAGGTAGATATATGTTGGAATTATTTTTTTTACGTACATACCAATGAATTTCTTTGTGTCCCAGAGAAGTGCAGTGATGTCCTCATATTTGGTCAGTTCAAATTTGAAACGTGGGATGTCATGCGTGCCATTTGCGGGCACCACCTTGGTTTTGTAATAAAATTCCAAGGAGAGGTTTGTATCAACTGCTCTATAAGTTTTGGGGTTTGGAACAACCTTGAAGTCTGAGATATTATAGACGTCATCTTCTTTCAGCAGGGAGAAGTAGTCACGTTTTTGGTTGTTCCAAACAGTTAGCATTATTTGAGATTCCTGCAAATTTGTTCATGTTTAAATAAGACATGGAGTCAGAAATGATGAATTTTGTTTGCTAAAATAAAAGAGGCAGGTTGTAGTTGGTTGTTACCTCTTTGTCAATGAAGATGACCTTGGTGTTGAGTAGTTTTTTGTCCTCCCTGTTGGTTGCTTCCCATATGTGTCCTGCTCGGACATGGAGGTGAGCATGCTGGGTTTTTGTTGTGAGAGCAGAAATTAGTGTGGACTGAGGAGCCATGCTTGCAACTCTGTTATGAGTAATAAGATTAGCAGTGTAATATAAATTTTTCAGGGTAGTGGAAACCAGATACTGTATGGTTTTATATAGAGTAATTTGTCAATCTAATATGAGATAATAATTATGTGTCCTTCAATTTCTTTGATTTCAGTTTGACAAGTAAAAATAATTTTAAAGTATATTAAGTTTTTTAATTATAATATTAGTGAATTTGATGGCGTGGCTGAAATATGAGATGAATAAGTTGTAACCGCCACTTTTCATTGACAATACCAGGTACAATTATGGAATATATAAAGGCAGGTCAATAATTTTCCTATAGTTATTTTGCAGGGAAGAAGGTTATTTTCTTCTAATTCTGAAATCGACAAGATTAAATTTTTGAAAAAGCAAGTTGGTGAACAAATAATAAAATTGTTTAAATCATCTTGTAATTACATTATTTCTATTTCCCTTAGAATTCTATATTATTTTTTAATGATGCGGTACTTGATTTCATTGTATTTTGGTTTGAGCCTAGATTCTTTTTTCATGTAAAATTCTATATTAATTTTTAACGAAATTACAGTAATTTTTAAACAAAGTATTATAATAAGTAAATTTCTATTTCTAGTAAACATTACAAGTAACATAAAGTAGTTTCGTGCATACTTGATTTATGTATATTTACATACATTTATACCCCCTAAAACCTATAATTGAAGTTAGTTAGTGGTTTATGATTATGCATGTTTGTGTATACCTGTTACTTAATAGAAATGTTGTTTACGACAATTAACTATTGCTCACAGAGACAATTTTGATTTAAGGGATAGTTTCAAAGAGTGTACTAAAACTAAGATTTGTACGCAACCTTTTTTTTATTTGTTCAAAGTATACAACCTATTTCACGAATAAGATGAATTTATTTTTCATAATGATTGAACTATGTGCAGATAATGCATGATAGGTGATTTGTGGTATCCAGTGAATTGGATGAAAGCTATATTCAATTCCCTCACCCACAACACCTGTCATGAACAACCTTCATTCTCCAATAAGGTCACTATATCATTAAACTAATAATTATTTACCAACAGCTAACTAAATGTGTGACTACAATAGAATAATTCGTGTGATGTAAAGGGATATACTTTGGGATCAAGCAAAACTTTGATTCTACTTGGCTAACCTAATCTATAAAATGAAGACAAGATATAATTAAAAAGATAATTATATTTCTTGTTACTGAAATTAATTTGTGCTTTGCCCATGTCAAGGTCTCTTGTAGGACCAGCTACGAAGAAGAATAATATCCAATTCCTAAATTACAATTGCAAGGAGCAGTTAAACTTCCTTTTCAGAAAGAAGGGAAAACGTCAAATCTCCTAGAGAAAACAAAACAATGATATCACCCCATAAAATGAAACATTATTTAAGCAACTCCTACTCAATTGAAACAAAACTCTAGTAATTCTTGTAGTTTTCTTCACTACAGTTCTTGTATGTTGCCATGGTCTACATTTGCCATGTATTGTTTATAGCACTTCTCCGAGTGAGCATGTGATATAAAGTATTTAACATCTGCCATGCATCCCCAAAATGTTGGCATTAAAGAGTATTAGTGAATATATTTCAAAAACTGCTCCTATAGCTGAGAAACAAGAAGGCGGGAGAACAAGTACATAAAGGAAGAAAAATGAACTCAAATATTAGCCTAAGATATGGTTTTTCTTTCACTCTTCTGAAGATTATTTGAGGGCACTGAGATGGCTTGTATATTATTGTGTATGATACTCCTCTGACAAAAGTATTCCTTATATTAGATATTCTCAACATTACAGTAGCTTAATTGAAAACGGGAGTAGGTGACAAATTCACAACTATTATTGTAAGAAACTGGGCTAAAATATTCTTACTATTCTGGAAATCAACCGAGACGATAAAAATGAACCACTTAAATATAAAAGGTCAGATATGAAAATATACAAAAATATTAAGGTGCATCACAATATTAGTATAAAATGTAATGAGTTATGTGTTTCTTAGAACTACATCCTTTATAAAAGTTTTATTTCGGGTTTCTTTTTCGTGTGTGTTGTGGTCTGTTTCAGGCTAATGCAGTATGGTTTAGCTTAACTAATCAGCAATCAAATAATACATTTCTATATAAAGTATAATAACCCCTATTAAATCACGAATGTATAGATAAATACTTATAAAAAAAATTGTAGACAAATGAAATTATGGCCTCTGACCATCACATGCGACCAGACGAACCTCTATTTTCTTCAAACAATAAATATATTAAAAAAACACAATCAATTAGTAGTACAGTAATTTTCAAACAAAGTAATATATTAAGTAAATTTGTAGTCCTGGTAAACCATATAAGTAACTTAAAGCAGTTCCATGCATACTTTATTTCTGTATATTTACATAACTTTATACCCCCTGTAAAACCTATAGTTGAAGTTTGTTAGTGATTTATGATTATGCATGTTTGTGTATGCGGGTTTTTTTAGTCTAAATTTATGAAGAAGCAATGAATTAGATATTATGAAGATTACGGCAGCTAATTAATAGGAGGGGCATGTGACAAATTGACAACTATCACTGTAAGATCTGGGCAAAAATATTGCTTCCATCCCGGCAATCGATGGCTCCCAAGGAATGGAAAAGAAAAAAGGGAACTAAATAGATATAAAAAGTTTAATATGAAAATATACAAAAATATTAAAGTGTAGCTGGATACTATCATTATAAAATGTATTGTAAGTTGTGTTCCTCACATCTACATTCTTATTAAAAGTTTGATTTATGGATTTTTTTTTTGTGTATGTGTTGTGGCCTGTTTGTGGGAAATGAAGAATGGTCTATCCTAACTTATCATCAATCAAATAATTCATTTGCATATAAAGTATAATGACCCTAATTAAATCAAGAATGTGTAGACAAATAAAAATGTGGTTTCAAATTATCACCTATGATTACACGGCCCACAACATTTTTCTTCATAAAATCAGACATTATGGCATCAAGTTTTATCTTGAAAACACGTGCTACAAGGTCTGGGCGCACAAAAGCATCACCACAGCCTGCAGCTGCAACTGAACGTTGTATTTCTACCCATTTTGGATTGCAAGTGAATGTCACAAACAAATCTGGGTGGCCATATTCCCTGCAGAAATCCAGTGAGTTCTGGAAGTTCTTCTGCATATATCTAAAACCGCCTGTGAAGCTCGAAGATAGTACAACATGCTTCCCCACTTTAGTGGCCAAAGTATCTCCATGACTCACACTATCGATAATATTTTTATAGAGGTCTGAGCGGATTATTGACTGATGCATCTCCACCCATCTAAGTCTATTGCGTTCAATGCAGCACCAGGCGTCTACAACATATTAGAGGAAAAGTCTACCACCTAGTAACAAAGTATGCCCTTCCGAAGCACGAAATTGTAATCTGAATGCTTGGAACTCTCTCATGCTTACTGTATTGTCATTGTCCCGGCCTGATTTAGACATGTTTCGGTGCTTAATACCTAACCCGTAAACTTCTTCACAATGAAGGAACAAACGAGGGTACTGCAACTACATAAAACATGGGTGGAGTTCAGTTATCCTCTTCAAACCTATTTGTTTGTACTCAACAAGGATATCCCTAGGGTTGGCCAAGTTCTAATCCACTGCGAGGCCCACAAACTCATAATCATTTCCTCCAGGTAGGTTGACAAAACGACCATCACTTGACCTCCTTTCTAGTAGTCATAGCCTGACGGGTATTTGTTGGGACATCTGATAGCGCTCCCACACCTGTAGGGATGGACATTTCACCCGCCCCATCCCTACCCGAATTGATCCCCGCCCCGAACAGGGTGGGAATTCGGGGAATTTTTCGGGTTCGGGGTGGGGAGTGGGGAAAAATATAAAAATAATTTGGGGATCGTGTTGGGGATTAGGTATCCCCACCCCGTTCCCCAATCCCGGTCCCCGAATATCATATTTAATATAAATAAATAATAATAATATATATGTATATTAATTAAATTATTATTAATAAATATATATATATATATATATATATGCATTCTTAAAGTTTAAATTTTTTAGTTATTTTATTATATTAAATTTTCTTAGTGGAATTTGATTTAATAAAAATAATTTTAATATTAATTTTTATCATAAATACATTTAAATTCGAATTTGCTATTTAAAATATGATATTAAATTTAAAACATATTTATGTATCATGATTTATTAAATTATTTTTATTAAAAATGTATTAAATTTTATTTGATATAAAAAAAAGAATCCCCGATTACCCGCCGGGATCCCCGTTCCCCATTCGGGGCGGGGATCGAGGAGAAATATAATCCCCGTTCGGGGATCGGGGAGCGGGTTAGGGGTCGGGGATCGGGGGCGGGGATATCACTCCCCGACCCCGAAGTGACCCGATGCCCATCCCTACGCACCTGTTTAAAGATACCTACCAGAGGACATTGTCTCGGTCTAGCATTTGTAAAAGTAGAGCAACAATATCAGAATCTAATGTGTTTCTGGTACGAGGGAATTGTAAACGGTGGTCAACTGCCTCATGGCCATCATACATGTAGAATTGAGCATATTTAGGAGTCCGGCCATCTGGTGGGACCAAAGAGCCAGTGCTGTGATATATATGTTCATTGACGCGGAACACATATGGGCCCGAACCATTATTTATACTCTCATCAACACTGCCGCCAAAAGAGCATAGGGAAAATATGTTATTATACATCCAAAAATTAGCACGAAACTTTACCTCCCTCCTGGAAGTGCTAGTGAATAGTTGTCCCAATTCTGGTGGTGTGGGCCGAAGTAGTTGAAGACGCACTTTTCCCTTGGAACAACAGATGGAGCAGGCCTTTGGGCCCGGCCCTACATGCTTGCTCGTAAATTCCGCCTCATGCATAAGTGCTCCGCAGTACCCACATATGTGATCCTGTGCTCCAATATCCAAATTTGTGTTGGCGGCAGCTATTGTGCAAAGGCATTTTAGTATCACATGATAATTACGTAGAAGAGGATAAGATTAGGTTGGACTCTTGCCAAATTCTCTTTTCTTCTTGTCAATATGGCTAGGCTATCGCGGGGTCTGTAACGCTGAGCCTACAACTATGATCAAAGTTTCTAAATGTGAATAATTGAAACACGCATCATGAAAGCAGAGATATAATTTATCAACAATACAAATAGGGGAAAGGCAAGCGATGAAGAAGGATGAGCATGAAGAACCTACCCTTACCTGGTTTATTAATAGGTATTGTGGGTGGGCATGCTGCAAGTGCGGGAGGGGGACCTGCCACGTCATTTCCTGCAAATACAAGGAGACATGTATTGAATATGGAAGGCATGTTGCCCAAATAATCAACATCCAACTACATACACGCTTGAAAAGTTTTGACCAACATGGTTAATTTAGTGTCAGCTATCTAATAAAAATTTTGACCGCAATGACCATAGGTTCAGTCCTTCGGAGAAAGCTATTGTATATAAAGGCTATAATACATTATTATGAGAAGACGCAATCTGAAAGATGATTAAGATGCCGAGATGTCCGAGTTGCTTGAAAGAGCTATTACAGTTCACAGCGATGGATGTTATTTTTTTGGTGGGTAAACATCAAAATAGATGTTGTATATGTCTATTTTATGTAGAGACCAATGATGAATGTTTTTCTGTTCCTAATAATATACCTACTGAATTATTTGAGTTAATTTCTATATATGTAAATTGTTTTGTATCAGCTTTGTGCATCTACAAAGATTACACTATTTGTTAGGCTGAGAATGACAACCAGCGGCCCAATTTTAAAATGACAGTGAAAAGAGTTATAGAGAAAACATAAATGCACTACATCATTAATATGTATTCATCTATGTTAGTCATAAAAAGTTTGTCACAAGCATACATGACCAAGTTAATGTGCAACCATTTTCTTTTTTTTGGTTTCCAACTTCTGGCATAAAATAAATTCAGTAAAAACTTCTATGCACACGTAAAGTGCCAACCGGGTTTGATACATGTGATCATCTTATAATAATACATTCAGAACCATTTAAAAGGATGTCAGTACTTGACATATAGACACACAACAACACTAACAACACACATAAAGCGGTTGATCAGCAATAGAAGAATGAAGTCGATTAACTTTATATTACACACTTGGTTTTAGAGACCACTATAAAAATATCAAATACAGTTATATCATGTCGAATGTAAACAAAAAAGAAAGACAAGTACGTTCTGCTAGACCCCGGAAATATAAAATAAATTTGTGCAAGTTCTATGTTCACGAGGCCTAAACTTTTTAAAAGGTGGACGCGAATCCTTTGTGATGGATAATTGTAAATCCCTAAAAGAGCAGCTATATTGCAGGGAATACTATTGGTGCACAATAACCATTGTTTGACTATATACCTACCCTCAAAGTCCACGCCTAGATCTTGTTATGTTTCTATTCCGAAGGATTACATGCGCACAAAAATTTATGAAACAATCTCAAGAATTCTGCAATCAAGCTTCTCATAAAACAGAATATAAATTGGGTTCACAATAACCAGAAAATTCACTTGTTTGTTATTTAGTTGAAGCAAAATGCTCTCCTGTCTCGTATCAAACAAGGATAATGACTTGAGCTTTCATTAAAGGGACTTATATTGTGAATCTATGATAACTTGCTCATTGACCCTCTCTATCAGTATTTGCGTCATTTCTACTTCAATATAAAACAAGTCTACTTATATTTATAATTATAATGTAATACCTATAATATAGTCATAATATTTGTTATGAAGTGTAGTACATAGGTTCTACCAAATTTCACAGTGCAAATATTACAAAACATAAAGAAATCGCACAATTATTTTGTGAAAAGTAAGCATGTTAGAATTCAAGTATTCTAAATCTGATTGTCTTTTTATTTTAACAAAAAAGGACCTTACCTAGAGTGTATGCAACATAGACAAAATGCATTTCATACTCATTCCTGGAAAGACAAACTTGTAGACCTTGTCTCTCTTGATGCTTGTAATTTACTAACATTTATTAGGAACTCCAAAACCACGAGTTTAACCTCTACATATTTTCAATCAAATCAGACACAAATAGCAAGAGATTTAGTCTTCAAAATAGATGTTGTATATGTCTATTTTGTGTACAGACCAATACTGAATGTTTTTTTGTTCTTAAAAGAAATCACACAATTATTTTTTGAAAATTAAGCATGTTAGTATTCAAGTATTCTAAATTTGATTATTTTTTTATTTTAGCAAAACAGGACCTTACCTAGAGTGTATGCAACATCAACAAAATGCATTTCATACTCATTCCTGGAAAGACAACTTGCAGACCTTGTCTCGCTTGATTCTTGTAATTTAGTGACGTTTATTAGAAACTCTAAAACCACGAGTTCAACCTCTACATATTTTCAATCAAATCAGACACAAATAGCAAGAGAGTTAGTTTTCAAAATAGATGTTGAATATGTCTATTTTGTGTACAGACCAATGTTGAATGTTTTTTTGTTCCTAAAAATTTACGTACGGAATTATTTGAGTTATCCCAAAGTCTAACTATGTATGTCAAGGCAAAGTCTGATCACTGCATTCTCTTGCCGAAGTTCAGTGTGCCACTCTGCTTTCCTGTAGAAGCAGGTCTTTCCACCTCTATTAAAAGCCTAACATTTATCAAGCTAATTTCTATAAATTGTGTTGTATCAGCTTTGTGCATCTACAAAGATTGCACCATTTGTTAGGCTGAGAATGACAACCAGCGGCCCAATTTTAAAATGACAGTGAAAAGTCTTATAGAGAATACATAAATGCCCTACATTTCTAATATGTATTCATCTATGTTAGTCACAAAAAGTTTGTCACAAGCATCCATGGCCAAGTTGATGTGCAATCATTTTCCTTTTTTTGGTTGTTAACTTTCGGCACAAAATAAATTCAGTTAACCTTCTATGCACACATATAGTGCAAACCCGGGTTTGATATATGTGATCATCTTATAATTATACATTCAAGACTATTTAAAAGGATATCAGTACTTGACATATAGACACACAACAATACTAACAACATACATAAAGCGGTTGATCAACAATAGAAGAATGAAGTCAATAAACTTTTTATTACACACTTGGTTTTAAAGACCACTATAAAAATATCAAATATTGTTTTACCGTGCCGAATGTAAAGAAAAAAGAAAGAAAAGTATGTTCTGCTAGACCCCGGCAATATAAGTTACATTTGTGCAAGTTCTATATTCACGAGGCCTAAGCTTTTTAAAATATGGACGCGAATCCTTTGTGATGGATAATTGTAAATCCCTACAAGAGCAGCTATATTGCAGGGAATACTATTGGTGCACAACAACCATTGTTTGACTATATACCTACCCTCAGAGCCCACACCCAGATCTTGTTATGTGTCTATTCCGAAGGATTACATGCGCCTAAAAATTTATGAAACAATCTCAAGAAATTTGCGGTCAAGCTTTTCATAAAACAAAATATAAATTGGGTTCACAATTGTTGGGTTTCGAGGCATCAAACGCAGCAGAAACAGTAATAAGAATAGAAAAACTCGAAACCCTAACGCATGATCCATGCGAAAAACGAGATTTATTTCGTAGATCAGATGCGTTTACCTTTTGAAACTTTACGAATTGGTTGACAGATGGAGGTCCTAGCTTTATCAATCACCACGTATCTCGCCTTGTGCTATCTACGCCGTAGAGGTATCCACACGAATGCTTGATCGATAGATGAGGTGTACTAACACTCGAAACGGATCTGCCTCTTCTCTCTCTCTCTTTCTGGTGGCTGCTAGGTTTTGTGTTTTTATCTAATAAAATCGTAAACCTATAACTCATCCATAATGAAGTATATATAAGAGAAACAAAACCGAATTTTAACCCTAATCTTAATTAGAGTTATATTAAATTCAAAATTCCTATTTATTGTATAATTAAGTCTCACTTAATTATCCCAACTGAATTTTAATAATAGTAAATTTGAATTGTATATATTCTATTAATTAAGTCTAAATCAATTAATAATAAATAATTTAAAATTACTTATTTAATTTAAATCCGAATTTAAATTAAATATTGCTGGTCAAAGGTAACTTTTAATGTAATCAAAGTATATTAATTCTCATACAGAAATATAATGATTTCAAGTCTGAGGACCATTACATCATTATCACTGTGAGAATTACTTATAACGCAACAGACATGTAGAATCTCACATTGGGTCTATCCAGCACCATGTATTTATATATACTTACATGGTTGTGTTTTAGACTTTAGTATCACTATACCTATGATCAATGAGATGTGATCATCAGTCAACAAACACACCAGACTTAATGCATTATTATTGTCCCATAATAATAATACTCGATTAGGGATCGTAGGAATATTAATACTATTCTCATAATCTCATTTCTAAGTCACGTACTTAGAGATATAAATGCATATCATATTCCAAGGACATTTATTAATCTAATATTTATATCGCAGTAAATTAAGATGAAATAATTAAAAAGGAATAATCGATAGAACATTAACATTTATAATCCAAATATCTTATACCAAAAACATAATAGTGTTGTCTCTAGGGCACTAACCCTAATAACAATAACTAGCAAAGTCATTTTTTTGTTATTTATTTGAAGCAAAATGCTCTTCTGTCTCATATCAATCAAGGATAATGACTTGAACTTTCATTAAAGGGACTTATACTGTTAATCTGTGATAACTTGCTCATTGAACCTCTCTATCAGTATTTGGGTCATTTCTACTTCAATATAAAAAAGTCTACTTATATTTATAATTATAATGTAATAACTACAATATAGTCATAATATTTGTTCTGAAGAATAGTACACAGGTTCTACCAAATTTCACAGTGCAAATATTACAAAACCTAAAGAAATTGCACAATTATTTTGTGAAAATTAAGCATGTTAGAATTCAAGTATTCTAAATCTGATTGTCTTTTTATTTTAACTAAAAAGGACCTTACCTAGAGTGTATGCAACATCAACAAAATGCATTTCATACTCATTCCTGGAAAAATAAACTTGCAGGCCTTGTCTCGCTTGATGCTTGTAATTTAGTGACGTTTATTAGGAACTTTAAAACCACGAGTTTAATCTCTACATATTTTCAATCAAATCAGACACAAATAGCAGGAGAGTTAGTTTGGGAATTCCTTTTCTTGCTGAACAATTTCGCGCGCGTATTTTTACAAATAAAGTGATTAACTTTATTGTCATTCTTCTACAAATTATAATATGGACATAATGTTCTAACAACAAAATTAGGGATACAGCCATCGATTATATACACATTACAATATGTGAGCTAAGGAGAAAAGAATCAAAATTTTGAAATACTTATTACCTGAACTGTTGAACAACACTAACAACACGCATAAAGGGCTGAAGAAAATCACCTCTACCCACTGCTGACGGTTGCGTCGCTGCTTAGATAACTGACACGCATCAATCAACTCATCAGTTACAGGAACCCTAGGTCTGCCTCTCTTGCGCGAGGCTCCTTCCATGGAGGGCGACCAAACTTCTTTGCAAAGCAGAATCTCTAGCAGAGTGAGAGAGCTGCCGACATGAATGATAAATCGAGATGAATAGAAATGGTCTCTCTGTCTCCATTATTCATTTGATCGTGCATTTCATCAAACATGAATGGTCACGTTAACGGTAAATCTGTAAGTTGACGCTGCTTAAATGGGTCAAAATTGTAATTTCACATGGATTAAATTGTCTCATAAGATCCATTAACTGCTATTAGATATATAATAATAGTAGATAGTAGATAGTAGATAATAGATGCGAGTTTACGATCAACTTGCATGAATATGAAAAAGTAGAAGTGACATACTTTTTTCTTAATTTCTACCAAACTTAAAAATTAAATTACTTAAATTACTTAACTTAGTTTAAATACTAATTTAGAAGGTTTTAAATTTAAAAATACGTATAAATATTTTTAAAAATTATTAAAATTTGGAAAAAATATAGATGATCAAATTATGTATACGTGGAATAAAAACAAAAACTTTACAATTTTTATATTTTTAAAATTTAAATAAAATAAAAAAAATTATAAAATTTTAAATAAATAGTAAATAAATTTTTAAAATCTGTGTATTATCTAAAATATTAGAATTTACAATTTTTATTTGAGTAACATAAAAAAATGTGTATAACTTAAGAAATAACTGTTTTTACTCCAACGAATAGATTAACCCAATTTATTAGTTCACACGATACCCTAGCCAACAAATTAATATGCGGTCACCAATTATTTAATATTTAACCCAAAAAGTGATCAAAAAAAAATATTTAACCCAAAAAAAAAAGGGAGCAACTAAATAAACCAAACAGCCCCAAGATGCAAGTTGAGTGCTAGCCGCATGTACAAATACAATACAGACCAACCAAACCCGGAACCTATTAAACCAACTCTCTTTGGGGCCCATTAAACTGGTTCCTTCAAAAATGAAATTCAAATGGGTTATTAACTTTTTGGGCCGAATTAATTGGGTGCTCAAGGCAGCCCGATTATTAATTTCCGACCATCTTCGTTCTATTCCGCTAGAATACTGTTAAATTTATATTCTCTTGACATAATAATTAAATTATTCACAAAATTTATAATAATTTTGAATTACGCAAAAAATTAGTGTAAATTGACACTAAATGGATATCTGACATTAAATTGGATATTCTTCATTGACTCCGTGTGATTTTAGGACTAAACAATCCTTGTTAGATTGTTCAATCTTCTTCCTGCGACTTATCATGAACTTTGTCTGATTCATCACTTTCTTATAATGCATTTAAAGAAATAAATACTTATTCATTTTTTTAAATTATAAAAATTATACAAAACAAAAAAAGGATGAGAAAATTGGTACATATCGCCAAAAGAAAAATATTATCAAGCTCTAGCTCTATTGGCAGTTACCTTGACTTGTACTCCCTCTGTCCAATCAGATTCTATACGTGGGGAATCGTGCACTCGACACGGATTTTAAAGCTCTTATAAAATAGAGTTCCATAATTTATTTTTAAAACTTTTTTTTTCTGAATAAAAGTTAAACTATTATATTTTTTTACCGAAGAAAATTTCAAAAAAAATTATAAAATTATATTTTTTGTAAGCATTAAAATGCGTGTCAAGCCCTCCCTCCCTCAGCGTATACAACCTGCTGGGACGGAGGGAGTATTACCCAAGATCAAGGGTTCAATTGTCCTTTTATCATTTAAAATACATACGATAAATATCCGTATGTATCTTAAAAAATAAGGGTTAGCAAAATACGGCATCAATCAAAAAAATATCTAAGTCACTTCACTTGCCCACTTTCTTTGGCTTGAGATATATGTCACCCTCTCCCCCAATTATTATTTTATTTATAACCAATCAATATCAACCACGAAGTCACAGACCAAAACCTACCACTTTTTTAGTTTTTTCTTTATATCGGCCAATAAAAGGGCGAGTATATTATTGTCATTGTGCAATTCACGGGCAATGACCAGTAAAATGAAGTATTATTCCGATATCCAGGATTTTACAAAATTTCTAATTAGTCTAATTTAATTAGTTATTACAAACTTATTTTAAAATAATATAATTTTTATTATAAATAAGCTTTACATATTGAATATTATAATAATATATCCCGTTTTCATTTTCATTTCCATTAATTTTTCGTCCGAACAATAACCAATTAATTTCTGTTCCTTTCACAATCATGTCAAACAAATAAATATGATTTCTTCACTGTAACATCTCATCTTCATATACACATATATTAAGAGATTTAGATTTTTTGACTCTTATTTGAAATTTGACGACGCGCGTTGGCTTGATCGAAGAGACAAAAAGGAAAGTGTACATAGAGATTGCGGGATTAAATACTCCCTCTGATATGTATACTTGTTTTTTTTAAAGTTCGGTATGTATTTCAACACCAAGACGCATATAAAGTATGTTTCCGTAATTTATTGTTAAATTTATTTTTTTTAAAATCAAACTTCAACTGTTAAATTTTTATTTAAGAAAAAAACAAATTTAAGTAATTTACGGAGCTATTTATAAATGAGACTTAAAATATGTGCCGAGTCCCGTGCTCCAAGGTATAGGAGTATTTATTAGTGCCAATATAATCAACAACCATTGCGGTGATATACTTGTCCAAGCATCAAACACATTGCAGGATAAGTTCCACGTGTCAACGTACCATTCATTAACCCACTTGTTTTCTTAAAAAAAATCAACCCCTTCCGTGCCCCACACTCACAGCCCTCATAACCAGAAATATCTAGTCCGAATATCAATTTTTAAAAATCTAAGGACCGAACACCAGCCAATCAAAGTCGTAGTGTATTTTACTTTTCGATCAGAATACTGTTGACGTGGCAAATAAGGGCCGTTGGTCTCTATCTTTTTAAAAAGATATTTCGAATAACCACCGTTTGATTTGTGGCTGTTGTGCATTACACGTGGCATCCTAACATTTCAGATATTGATTTTATTACAAAAAAAAAAAAAAAAAAAGTCTGACTAGTTGTCTTGTTATTATCTTGAAACATCTCCAACTTGGTTCTTCTCCAAGATATCTACACAAAAGAAATATCTTTGTCTCTGTATCTCATATATGTTGCTCTGTTTTATTGTGTGATTTACATAATTTGTTTTCAAAGTTAAAACTAGAGATGAGTAGTGAAAGAAAGGAGATTGAAGCGAAGGAGGGAATGGAGTTAAAGAATGAAGGGGTTGTGAGATGGGAGAAATTCTTGCCAAAAATGGTTATGAGGGTTTTATTGGTTGAAGCTGATGATTCTACCAGACAGATTATTACTGCGCTTCTCCGAAAATGCAGTTACAAAGGTACAAACAAATTCGTATACTATGTTTTTATTCGTATACCTTTGGTAACTGTGGACGACAAATTATCTGTTAGACGACTAACCCTTTATGTTTTTTTTTTTTTTATTAGATTTTGTAAATTACATTAGATATTAAATCTTGATCCATTTTTATGTGTGGTAGTGTTGTGTCTGTAATTTGGATTATTCGACTTGGATTCGTGGCTTGTGGTACATGGCTGAAATGGTCTGTGAAAATAATATCTTTAGGGAAGATAATCAGATATTATACAAGTGCTATACCTAATTTGCCAATTAAAACAACTTTGGTATTGGATGCTTGGGTTCCGATTTTCATCTTGTCAATGATCTATACAAGTTCATTACTTTTATGTAGAACATGTCTGTGTTACAAAGCAAAATTGTCTTTGCAGTTTCATTTCATAGCTATCCCTGGTTAAAATATCGACAATTGTACATCTTTAAGCCGAGCCTGAACTTGTACATCAAAAAGAATTCACAACTGTCTGTAGATTCTCAAAATTTCTAGGAAACAGATATACAGACGTGCAGAACCAGCAAACTAGGATGTATGAATTGAAGTAGATTAGTAGACCTATTTAAAGTTGTATTACAGAATGTTCCGTACTGAATTCTGAAAAAGACTCTGGAATATGACCTGGGTTGTGACCATATTCATATCAATTACTATATTGTTAACGATTTCAATTGTATGCATCTACTTGGTAAAATAAAAATTATTAGAAGAGTACATGCTCATGCTCCCCTCGACCCCTCCATCACTGTATATATATCTGATTCAAGCTATTTTAACACCCTTTAGGCTTGAAAGTTTATCTGTTTACACCAGCATCCGGTATCTATGTTTGTAAATATTTTGGATCAAGAAAGTCTCACCTTCAATATCGTTTTTAACAATAAATGAAAATTATATAATCTTTTTGCTAGTCTTTGATTAAAGCCTCACACTTGCCCACTTGCATGAACTCGGAGTCTCAGACACTTGAGTTGGATCATCGAACCATACTTTGAGTTGATTGTACGCTTATTTCCTGAATATTTTTGTTCTGTCTTTGAGTATTCCTGCTCCATTTTATTTTTTTCCCTATTTAGCTTTGGCTGCATATTTTCTCCTGGAACTAAATGTAGTTGCTCTTTACTGCTTGAGTAGTTGCTGCTGTAGCTGATGGCCTAAAAGCATGGGAGTTACTGAAGGCAAGGCCACAAAGTATAGACCTTATATTGACAGAAGTGGAGCTTCCATCTGTCTCTGGATTTGCTCTGCTTACTTTAATTGCAGAGCATGAAGTCTGTAAAAATATTCCTATAATAAGTAAGATATGACTTAAACTTGCTGCCCAATATACATATTACCTGCATTACTTCGTTTAACACTTCTAACATTTATTTTCTGGCATGCAGTGATGTCTGCACATGATTCAGTTAACACAGTCTACAAATGCATGCTGAGAGGCGCTGCTGACTTTCTTGTTAAGCCCGTTAGGAAAAATGAGCTTAAGAACTTGTGGCAGCATGTTTGGAGAAGACAAGCTGTACGCTTCATCATTACTCTTGTATCTATATGTTGGCTTGTTTTCTGCGCTTATTAAACCTTTTGATTGACATTGATTTGTTCCTTGTTTAACAGTCTGTTAGTGAAGGCCCCCAAACTACAAGTGATGCACAACAAAAAGTTGAGGCCACAGCTGAGAACAATGCTGTTAGTAATCATTCAAGTGGTTATGAGGCATGCATTAAGAGAGATCGTGAATGCATCGAGAAAGGAAGTGATGCTCAGGTAGTGTTTCTTTCTCGTAAAGATGTGTCTTTTAAGATGGGCAATGCATCGCAAAGATGGATTATAGCTTTCTTATTAGGAAAATGTTTCATATAATATTAATGGGTGGGTTCATTAGCCAGTAAGTACACCTGTGGGCATGTTTGCTTTCTGATTAGCACTTTGAAAATGTTAAATTTATGATCCCTCTCTCAAATAGAAAATCATTTTGCTTGTGCAGAGCTCATGCGCAAAACCAGATTTAGAAGCTCAAGAAGCAAACCTGGGATATAAGCAGGACCTCACACAACAAAGCCAGAAGAAATTTCTGTTATGTGACATCAAAATGAAGAAGCATGACCAGTGTGTCAAAGAAAGTGAGCAAATACGGATACACGATGGTCAAGTTTATGGTAAAAATGTTAACCTTCTGTGGATCTAGCATCTTCTTTAGCTAACAATATAATGTCTGACATATTTGTATTTGTCAAATATTTAGGATCACTAGCAGTTTCAAATGCTGTTGACATGAATGTGACCTCTTCGAAAGACAATGTGACAGCTGATGGACAATGGGACTGTGTTAATGTTAGTTCTGAAGCTTTTGATAAGAACAATGTTCCCTCCAAATCTTTTAGGGAAGCCATTGACTTGATTGGAGCATTTGATAACTACCCCAGACTTAGTTCCAGAAGCTTAGGTTTGACCTTTGGCACAAACAAGGTTGATTCTTCCTCATTGTTGGACCTTACCTTGAGATCTTCTCACCCCAGTGGCTCAGTGAATCAAGATGCAGATGAGGGGCATAGGTTAAAACAATCAGATGTCTCGGCCTTTTCACGGTGAGTTTCTTCGTTTGATCCTCTTGCAGGTATTGAATCATATATAAAATATTAAATCCTGCTTATTAACATTTGATCTAAATCTTTAATGCAGGTATGTAAGCAAGCCAGTCCATCCACTACACGGAACATCCGCAAGCATCAGTAATCAGCAGAAATGTTATGAAACCAGTTCTGATAAACAGAAGTCAAATCAAGCATTGGATTATACCTCTGATACTCGAGCTCCTGCAGTTAGTTCTGAAGTCAATAATTTATCCTCGACTAGCGGTCAAGTTCGACAAGTTGAAATTCAATTTCCCTTCCCTCAGCTGAGAGTGGTTCAAGTTCCTCTGGGAGGTATAAATCAAGACAGTCTATCCAATGCCCACGATTCTGCAATACTTCCCGTGTTTAGTACTCAATGGAGCCGGCCACAGTTGCAGAGTCAAAATTCATCCAAAAACCAGGATCCCACCTTTCAAGTATATCCATTTGATCCTCAAACCAGAAGCTCTTCACAGCTACGTAATACGATGAACGAAAACATCCACAAAGCCTCCTCTGATCAAATGGAGAATAAGCAAGGTCATAAATTAGATCTTTCAGAAGATCAAGGACGTTTTTCTTCAGCTACTGATCAGAGTGGGGGTAGCAGCTTTTGTAACAGCACTTTAAAACGATTAAATAGCATAAACAGCGGAAACATTTGCAATTTTAATTCAGTTCCAAACATGAAGTTCGGTCCAGAGTCTGTAAATGAAGCTACCCTTATTCAGGAGGGAAGTTGTGATCGTTCTATGCGAAGAGAAGCTGCTCTAACTAAATTCCGGATGAAACGTAAAGATAGATGCTTTGACAAGAAGGTATACACTCCTTGCAATAAATTAGAGCTTCTTAATATTTTGTAATTGCATATATATATGCAACCAGGTTCATGGTAGACTTATCTAAACTTCTAATTTGTTACTCAGGTGAGGTATGAAAGCCGGAAAAAACTTGCAGAGCAACGCCCTCGAGTGAAAGGGCAGTTTGTTCGTCAGCTGCAAACAGGCATCAAGCAGTAAAGTCCTACAAAGATATTGACATCGACATATCCTCCGCCAGTTAGTTAGAAACTTACAGTTTGTTTAGCCTTGGTAACGATCGAAAGGCGCTAACACCCATAACTTTTGTTACAAATATAACTATGGTAGATTGTTGTAACACAGCCATGTGTAATCATCCTGTTTGCACTACACTACAGATTGTTTATAGAGAATTTCCCTATGACCCTATCCATATATGGAGAGGCCCAATTCTTTTTCAAGTTACATTTGTTACCAAGCGAAGCAATACCTAATATTTTTGTAGATTATCCTATGATGTATTAGCAAGATTAGACTGTGGAATCTTTACCTATTCAACAAATGTCTTACACTAATTTGTCAAAAAAAAAAAAAAAAGAAGAAGGGCAAATGTTTTACAGTAGTACATTTTGTAGAAAATATTGCTACATCTTAAAAAGGTTTTAATTGGATTTGACATCACGACAGAACTTTTTTATCTTCGTTCTGGATAGAATGGATGAAGTTGCAACCAGAAATGAACTTCACAAACTTATACATACACGGGAAAATTTCATATGCGTGTTGAAATTTACACCTTAAAGTTGATTGAACTATATAAAAACATGATATGACAGTGGATCCTCTAACAAATAGATGACTCAGAATCAAGAAAGCCATATAGTGTATACTTCAGCTACAGTTGCCAGAAATAAATTTTTCTATCTGCTGTGGTTGCAGAAAGAAGCAACATAGATATGATGATAAGGTACATACTTGGTAATTATTCAGTTTGCCAAGTGATCAATATAGTGGATACCGATGAACCAAACAGGCAAACACCATTAGCCCCCCCCGAATCGTCAATGGAGACAGGATCAACTAAGGTCCTTTTACCTGTCACTAGTTACTAACAGTGGAGAAGCCTAAGATAATCTTATTATGCATGGGTTTGATCAATATTTACTGAACAAAAACTTAAGACCCTTTGCATTCGAATTGAAATGCATTTCAAGGGTGCTATATTCTTCTGAAGAGCCAACCCCTGCCCCTTCCCCATAGCTATATGAAACAGAACATGCCTAACATAACTTGCATACACGCAGTGGCAGAGTCCACCTGATATTTGTAATCTAATCAAAGTTCTATTGCATTGGTAAAAAATTCGAAACTTCTCTTCTGATCCTTCCTAAAGAGGTATTCCTGTCTCGACAGTGTTCCTGTCTCTCCTGTTGTCATTAATCAGCATCAGTTCCATGTGCTTACATACAATGTAAAGAACCTTTGTACTAGTACATTCTTCTTGTCAAGTGCATAGTTCAATTAAGGCACCATAGCCTTCAAAGACTTCTAACCGTCAAGGTCAGAATCCTTGCTCTCCTCCCTGGATACTGATTCATCAGCATAAGAAGAGCCTGATCCTTCTAATTTATAAATTAGAAAACTCTTGCATTTCAACTTTTTTAAGTGCTAGTTTGTAGGGTGCTTTAAGCATAGGATCATTCAAGCAACTTACTTTTATTTTCAATCTGCATAAACCTTTGTCTAACCTTTTTTTTTTGTCATGAACACCTCACCCAATGCACCAGCCTAAGTATGGGTACCAACTTACTCATTAAAAAACTCATAGTATCAAACATTAGCACCAAGTGTAGTAGCCCCCATTCAATATTGACATAGTAGGCCAACTTTTGAATTATCAATTGCCTTGAGATATGAACCTGGATAGATAACAGATTGAAAAATTACGACTAAACTCTATTTAAGGATTTCCTTAGGTGAACTTGAGATTAAACTCATAAACAGTACAATGATGAATTGTTGCAGCCTGGTGTTTAGAAAGATGAACAAACAAAATACCACAACATTAGCACCACTATATTACTTGCTAAATTCCATTGAAACTTTATTTCACATATATCCCTTAATTGTGACAAGAAATTCAAATGTTACACAGATGCCAAAGCTCCCAAGGATTTATCATCTATTTATAGTATTCAATAACCCAGGTATTATAAGCACAGCAGGCCTTGTTAAAGCTTTTGAAACCAGCCGCTTTTCCCAAGGCCTCAAAATCTTTCTCAGTTCTTTCTTTTCCGCCAGGATTATGTGCAAGCATAATAACATCTATATGAATGACATTCTTGGTTGTAAGTTTGGAGTCTGGAGCCTCTGGAAGAATGCATTCCGCTAGTATCACCTTTCCATCCTTTGGGAGCGCCTTATAGCAGTTCTTCAAGAATGCCAGACAATGTGCATCGCTCCAATCGTGACATATCCACTGCACATTACAAAATTTGATAGAGTTAACAGGTAAACTCGTCTAAGGCTACAAATTGTATTTAAAGTATAAAACTAAAATGTGACTTGTTAAAATGTAATTCCTTTCCACAGGACCCTGGCCTAATAATACTAATTCAATATGTGTAGGTTCAAAGAAAATCAAAAAGAATCGGGCAGACCTTCATGAAAATAGCATCCCCTTTGGGCACGCTAACAAACATGTCACCGCCAACATGCTCCACACCTACATAACAAAGCCAAAATAAACCAGACAACTTCAAAATAAAGATACGTTACAAAATATTCTAGTAAATCTACTCTGAAATCTCTAGGTTTTTGAACTATTCCTCTAGTAAGATACTATGTATTGCAAAACTAAGTTGACATAGAGTTAACTTTCCAAATCGTAATAATTCAAAGAAATAGGATGACAAGGCACCGGATCTGGTTACCAGGATAAGATGGAGCATCTTCAACAACGTGAGGGAGATCAAAGTTAATCCCTTTGAGATTAGGGTATTTAGAAATAATCATATTAAGTGTGGCTCCAGTGCCTCCGCCAACATCCACGACAGTTTTAAGACCGCCAAAACCATCGTATGTTTGGAGGATTTTCTTCATAGTTATAGTAGAATGATTAGACATTCCCTGGTTGAAGACTTTGTTAAATCTGGGATCTTTGCCATGGTACTCAAATGCTGTCATTCCATATGCCTTGTTAAAAGGAATTCCACCATCAAGAATAGCATCTTTCAAGTGATACCTATAAACAATTTGTTTAGAGCAATTATTAGATTTCTATACAAATTTGAAGAGAAAAGACAATTTTTTGTGCATATGATTCTAGTTCATTTCCATAACAAAAGGCCATACCAGCTCTCCATGAGGATTTTGTCTTGGTTCATGAGCAAAAGCGGCGCCATAGACACACCATCAGCGTTTTTAGTCAAGAACTTGCACACAGGAGCCAATCCATAGAGCCGCTCAACCCGACCGTCAGGTAAATCGCGAAGTTTACACTTGAGCACAGAGTAACTGGCTAGGAGTCGGAGGATGCGGTCAAGCATAACAGGCGTGTCAGGTTGGGTGGAAGGAAGGCCAGCCGCAAGCTGAGAAGGCGAAACATAAGCACCCGGACCAGCTTTAGCTATGGACTCAAGAAGGTTAAGCTCAATGGCTGATTTAAGAACCATAGGCAAAACAGAAGCACTTGCTAATTGCATGGCAAACATGCAAGCTTCCTCTTCATCCTCATTTGCTACGAATGTTGGTGGGATCAGCTCCGTCGTCGTATTCATGATTTGGAGAAATGTTTGTGGTGAATAATAATAATAATAATAATGTTAGACAAGGGATGTGGAATGTGTGGGAGATGCAGTGCTTGGGAGTGAGCGTATTTATTAGTGGCTTCTGGTTCACCTACTCGGGGGTTGCAAATTTTAGCCACCTTTCACGTTGGCAATGCCACCTAATTTATGAAAATACATACATGAGTTTTTTTTAATTTTTTTTATTTATGTATATGAAATTCTGGTCAACACAAATGGGCTGCATCCCCCCATTGCACCACCACCAACAATTTATTACTCTATTTTTACTATACGGTTATGCTTCTTTAAAGTAATAATAATATTTTAATAAATTTATTATTTTATTGGGAGTAAAAATACGTCATCTACTGGTATTGAAAAGAATTATTTTATCAATTATTACTTAATGAAGTTTTGACTTTGTGTACTTTCACAAAAAATGTAATTTGTTCAGAATTTATATATAAAGCTATTTATAATTCGAAAAAAAATACAAGAAACGAAGTTTGCATTTTTTGGTGAAGGGGGGTGCAGAGAGGTCAGGCGGGAGACTGACATCTTATCTCTCACCTAATGCCTAATTTTTAGGTGGTGAAATGATAGTAATAATGAATCCACTGATCAATGAACGATTAGTTATTTGATTGATCCGAATAAAAATTGTTGGAAAATAATTGTAACTGTTTTTGATATTTTCACCATAAAATTTGTGATGGATTCAATGGCAATCATTGAGTATAAAATTATGGGACAGTAATTGTAGTAGGGCGAAGTGGACAATTCTGCTATTCACAATTCATTACCAACATTCTAAACACGTTTTGGCAACACATGTTGTGCTTCAACTGAACTCCACCTACCGCTATCTTCCAAAATCATCTCAATCATTTAATATCGGGTCATGGGTACAAATACAATTATCTATCTATCTCTAGGATACTTCCTCCGTTCCAATATATATGTCCTTTTTTAAAAATATATTAAGAAAATTATTGGATAGTATTTTCAACGAAATATTCTCATTTAATGTATTAAAAAGTGAGAATATAGTATAATTTTACAAAGTCAAATCTTGAAAAATAAGAATATAGTATAATTTTAGAAAGTCAAATCTTGGGAAAAGAATAATTTTAAAAAGTTATTCTTAAATTTATATTGAAAGAAGAGAGGACAAGTAATTTGGGATAATTTTTTTTTAAAAAGGGATGTATATTGGGACAGAGGAAGTAATAAATTACTTGATAACTAATTCTTCTATCCGTTTTAATGTTTGATCATATACTTATTTGACCCATTTTAATTATAAAATATTTATATACAAGTTATAAATATCATTAATGTAATTCTGATAATTATGATAACCTGATAAATGAAAATTAAATGAACTTCTAATTTTGACAAATTAGTTAAAATATTGTCCCAATAACATATATAATAAAATAGCTTACTAAACTGATTTTTAAATGCATGAACAATAGCATTTGAAATTTAAAAATTTGTTATATAAAAGTTATTTATTTCATACTTAAATTATTTGATCTTTTATATATATATATATATATATA